>WEKX01021102.1:1131-12972 GCA_013390025.1 Pitta sordida | reverse complement strand
TGTGTCATTGTTCATCCCTGTTGTTACAGGGCTCGAGCAGAACACTATCTGCATACCTGCCCTGTTGATAAGTTCACCAAGTTCCCTGAACTCCCTTTTAGTTGTTTTAACTCCTCTCTCAGTAGCCTCATCACTTCCCACCTGACCCAATAACAATGGGTAGTAGTCAGAAGATTTAATAAGTTCAGGTACCCTCGTGGTGATATCCCGGACCCGGGCCCCTTGGAGGCGGCAGACTTTCCTGTTGGATGGGTCAGGTCTGCACACGGGCCCCTCTGTTCCCTTTAAGAATGAGTCTCTTACAACCACCACCCTTCTCTTCTCTTTACTACAAGTGGTTTTGACTACTTTTTTATTATAGCTGCTCTTAGGGGGTTCCCTGGCTAGAATGATTTCCCCTTCCTCTGCATCTTGGCCACCAAAATCCATCTCCCCAAACCAGCTCTCCAAAGGTAGGTGGAAGGATGGTGTCTGGAATGGTGGAGGGCAGCAGGAGATTTTACTCGGAGAAGGCATTTCTCATGGGAAGTTTCTAAGCAATCAGACACAACTTTCTGTACAGTTTACCTCAGTGATGGTTTGACATGTCATCCAGAAGGTGGAGTAGGAATATATAACATAATTGCTGAGATAGTCATACCTGGATTAGCAGTGGTTGTTAATCTGATTTATTTCCTCCTCCTGGGTTCTGTGCTCTATCTATGATATCTGGCAACATAGCCTGTTACTTGCATGAATGGGCAGACTTGGTTTTAAGCAGCATAGTAAGAAATTCACTTTTCCCTTAGGAGTCCCTGTCTTAGGTCTGGCTGAGACTGAGCTTCTTATTTTTTCACCTCATCCTGCTGAGGAGTAGAGTGATAGAGCATTTTGCTGGGCACGTTGTGTCCAGCCAGAGTTAATCCACCTCAGTCATCAGTGCCCATCTGAACATACTTTGTAAACATGCTTTTGAAAATTCTGTTGAAAAAAAAGGTTGCACTTTCAGGCAAGTTTTTAGTGTCTTTGTAAAGCTACATGTGCCAGAATAACCTATTGTGGGTGTTGATGGAGGGAAAGGAAAAAAAAGTTTGTTATGAAGCACAAGTCACTGCAGTTCAATGCTTAGAGTGGTACAATACAATGTTTAAGGAGACATTTCATGGATCACCTCACTCTCTGGGGTAGTGGTAAAACCCAGTGAAAAGTTAGATTTTGTAGTGATCAGTGAAGCTTTTTCCCTGTGTATGAGAGGAACACGTAGCTTCGTATTTTCACTTTCCTGTGCCCCAGTATTACTGCCTTGATTGGAAATGTACAGTTTTTTAGTGGCAGACAGTGAGATGACAAGTTTAAATAGGGATGTGAAGGTTGATTATGAAAATGTGCTCTTGAGGAAATTGAAAATTTGGATAGTGAAGTCCTCAGATGGGAAATGGTTGGCAGTAGCTACAAGGATGTTTAGAAATCAGCTGTGCAATGTTTAATGAATCTCTCCAAGCTCTCTGTCTGAGAAAGTTACACCTTAAAAAAGAAAGTGACTTAAAATAAGAGACAGAAGAGAGAGGGCAAACCTACTCTAGTTCTTCAGATAAAGCTCTGTGGCTAATTTATTTATGTCTTCAAAGGCTGTAAAGGAACTGCTTGAGAATCTGCTAGAACAATTAAGATCCATGTGTATACACATTTAATTTGTATTCTAATGTTGTATGTTTGGCTGTGTTATACAGATAGATGAGGAAAATCTCTTTGTTCTGTTTTAAGAAAGTCTAAGAGATATGACTCAGATGAGTTTCACTGGTTTATTAAACAAAAAGAAAAATAGGTACCTATTTAAAACAACAGTCTGTATAAAATATAGCCAACTTTAAAGAAGAAATGGAGTCAGCTATTTAAAGATGAGATAATCTATAAACAGATACAGGACTTGCTGTTCAAATAGGAAAGCTAAAGAAAACACTGTCCTTATTCAAGCATTGGCAATCTCTAAATAAATTGTAATTTTCTCTTGGTTTCATATTGAAACAAGTAATTCTTTTCTAAAAAGTGTGCTACAACTCACACATAATAGCAGCATCCTTCTTGTTTTAGAGCAGAATTCTGTTTTTTACAGCCCTAAGTAAAGCAAATAAGGCAGCAGTAAAATAGGCAAGGGTGGTAGTTTTTTCCAAGAATGACTTTTTACTTTATACTGATAAAAAATACACTTTCATTTAATACCAATGCTGAGAGGGGTTTTTTTGGCCAATAGATGGAAGTGAAATATAAATGAATCTGTGAAACTATTTTAGGCAGTTATTAACATCTCTGTGACGAAGTATGTATTAGTGTGACTGTATTGTATATATGCTGGATTTTTTTCAAAAGCTTCTCTGGCTTTGTAGAGATGTAATGGTCTGTGCATGTTGTTAGTGGAGAATCTTATCCTTAGGCATGCAGTTCATTTAACAAGAAGTGAAGTAGTCAGTCATGTACACAGATGTGACATCAGTACATTTTTTTTCCTAAATATGGTGTTCTATAATGAGACGTAGAAAATTTCACTGTTTTATTCTTTCCTGCTTTAAAAGTGATTGTGAAGCGATCTTGACTCCTGTGACTTCACTGTTTATTTGCTGTATTGTTTTTTTCTTCTAAGTGTGGTAAGCTGGGAGGTGCATATTTCATATCATACTGTGGTTTTGCTTGTCATTTTGAGATGATCTCCAGACAATAAGGTCAGACAAAAAGTGTATGCTAAATGGGCCAGATAGAAAGAAGTTGGTCAGATGAATTAAAAATAGAACAAGTAGATAAATATTCCAGACCTGTAAAGTGGTGGGCTGTAATCTCTCAATCTTCTTTATTGCTTTTCTTCTCATCACAAACAGAGCTGCTTTTGAACAAGCAGGTATACCGCAAAGTATAAGAACTTTTCATTAAGGTGTCAGTCAAGATTTATTCCTAAATTTTAAAAGTATTAGTACATTCATTAAAGATGATTTTTCATCAGATTTTGTCTCTGTAATATACCTACAATGTTTTGTATATAATGACCATCACAAATATTTTTTGAATTTCAGTAAAAAATAATATTTCACTTGTACTTTACATCTCTTGAGTACAAGCTCTGCCCAAATGTTTTGTAATTACGTAGTTAATCTGAAAATCTCATGCTTTTTCAGTGAGGAATAGATGTTTCTAGATAAACATTTCAGCTATTTCATGCTATGAAAAATGTGTTGCACATAAAGAAATAAAAAAAAGGGATTTTCCTCTTTCTTTGCATATCTAGGAAGTATGCATAGCAAACATGATCCTGTAGGTCCCTTCCAACTCGGAGGAACCTGTGAACAGTGTTTAGATTAGACTTTAATTTGAAGTGCAGCTTCAACTATTACAGAATTTGAAATATTAGCATCTACTATCTGTCACCCAAGCCTCACCATGAATGCCACCTTATACAGTAGTATGAGAGTTTTACTGCACAAAGACAACCAACCCATGGTCATGCTCGTATGTTTTATATCTCAACATGCTGACAGGATTTCTTCCCAAGGAGTTAAATTAAGTACCTGGATTCTGAAAATATACAGAGTTCAGCATTCCATCAGAGAAAATTATCCAATTATGATATTTTCACATGGTCATCATAAACGGAACATCCACAGTAGTATAGCTCATAATCCGCAGTAACTTGAGGTTAAACATGTCTAGACAAGAAGGCTATCCCAGAATGCTCTTTTTGCAAGCAGTCTGTTGTCTCTAATTCTCCTGAGCCTGCTTCATCTACTGCGATGACCCCTTTTGCTGTGATTTTTTTAACGAGAAATTTATCTCAAGTGCTGCTTGTAATGAAATTTGTGTATTTTTAAGACCAGCAGTTCACAAACTGTAACATACTACATAGTTCAAGCAGGTATTTTTGTTTGGTTGGGTTTTTTGGTTGTTTTTTTGTTTAAATGTACATGAGTTTATTTCTCAGTGGATAAATTAAATTCCCTTCTATGGAAGTAGAGAAGAAAACATATGATACAGTATATGTTGTTTACAACCTTAAAAATGTGGTGCCTCTGTCTTGAAAAAGAGAAACTTTCTTTAAAAAACAGTAGTGTACCTATTCCTTTCATTACTAAATTATAGTTTGACACATTTATTCTCCCTTCTGGAGCAGAGTTAGATTTTAAGTAAAATGAAACAGATTTATATTATAGGTTAAATGAAGATAGGCCCATCTGCAGTTTCAGGTTTTTAGACTAGTCAGGATAAATCTCCAGTAGAACCTGCTTCTCTTTTATTCTTGAAGTGCTACAAAAGACAGTAACAATTCATTTTTCAGTTGGAGCACTAAGTATCTTTAAAGTTCATATTTTATTTGATTTGACAAAAGTGGGAGACTGCTTTGCTTGCAAGCTCATGTTAGCTTTTGTTTTCTCTTACAGAGTTGAAACCTAAGTGGTTAAATATCACTAGTTGCCATAGTTTATTGTTTTTTAAAAACAATGATATGCACAGTACTTAACAGTGGAATAAAACTAACTTTTCTGCCTTAAATGTAAGACACTAAGACTATTCTGTTAATTTTAGACCAATAGCATTCAAACATAATGTTATTAATGGACTGATATAGTTATTAGATGTTCAGTCTAACATAAGATTTATGAAGACACAGGAGTATAGCAGAGGTCTGAAACTGCTAGTTTCCTTAGGCAAAAGGAGGATGTCAGTTCAAGCAGGCTCTAATCTCCCACCAGATAATCTAAAAGGTTCTTATTTTATATTGCACTGATATAATAATTCATTGCTTTGTCATTATAATGTGGTCACTTTTAAAGATAACATTTTTTATCTGAAGGTGTTAGCATTCAGGAAACTTTTTTTATTTCTTCAGTTTTCAAAGAGAGATGAAATGGCATTGAATGTGAAGAAAATTGACAAGTGTTTTTTTATGCTTGATTTTACTGGAGTACACCCTTTGCTATTCCACAGTTGTTTGGGGGCTTCCTGGAGGACAGTGAAAATTAGTTTCTCTCTCAATCATGCCTGTCTCAGTTTGTTCCTTAATCCTTCAGCAAATTTTTGAATTCTTAGAAACATAGTCTGAAGAAGATTGAGAAGGTAGAAGAGCAAAACTTTGAGACAAGACATAGAGAAGCCATGAGAAATAGAACTGATAGAATATAGTAGTAATGTCTTAATCATCATACTCTCACTCTTGCATCTTGGGAATACGCATTCATTTGCTTGCTCATGTTCATAATGGGATATGATATAATCATAATGCAGATGCAGTATCTCAAAGACAAAAGTCAGAAGATTTGAATAGTTTTCTGCTGTTTTCTGCTGTTAGTAGAAACTCCAATGAGGAAGAAAATAGGAGTTATGACTGCTGCTATCTAAATACACTAAATGTACCAGTATGACAAGGTGCTTACACTTGCAATGTGTACTTGAATTTCTTCTTGACATATTTATCTCTTCTTTAAGCATAGTAACTTTCAAAAATTCTTTTGTTTTATTGTAACTTGCTTAATTAACTACCTAAAGTACATTTCAAAGCACATCTTTGAAGATAGTTGCAGTGGTCTGTGGAAGTCAGAACCTGAGGAAGTACTGAATATTAAATAGCAAATATAATGTGGTACTGACATACTAGAAATCTTGCTTTAGACCTCTTCATGAAAGGTTAGTAATCTGCAATTAGTCTGTTAGTAAGCTACTGGATAATTGTTTCCAAAATGCATTTTTCACTGCCCAGTTTCTAAAGTGATAGTTCATATTTCACTCACTGTGTTTTAAAAACAAACAAAGCAAAATAAAAATAATGGAAAAAATAAACAAGGAAAAAATCTAAAGGCCACAACAAACAAACATGGAAAACCTCTGAGCCTCTCAGCATTTTTACTTGTCTGGAATTCTGCTCCTGATGTAAGAATTCAGTGGCAATAAGAGATGATAGTCAATATTGATGTAAATGATTTCAGGCGGAAAGACTAGTACGAAAACTTGGGAAAAAAGGAATCCAAGCAACAAGGAGTAGAAAAGCCATAAATTCTGTGAAAGAAAAGTGAGGGAAGTTTTTATATTGCTGTTGTACCTCATCAGTTACTCTCTACCCTCCTTAGGGAGAGATGTTTATTTCTAGAAATTTATTCTTAGTAGATTGAGAAGCTTCAATATAAAAATAGATTCTTTTTGGAACATATACATTTAAATCTTAAACCATAATATTGCGATTAAATTCACATGGATGTGTGCTGGAGAAAATATCTTATGACCAATTTTTTTTAAGATAGTGAAATAGGGCTACTGTTTATAAAAAACAAAACAAAACAAAACCCAGTTTGCTAACCTGTTCCTTAGCAAAAACGAATGTTTCCATTCAGGAGATGCATATAGTCACCTCCATTCCATGCAGAGCAAAGAGTTAAGTTTGTGACTGTCTATTGCTGGGGTAGAGTCAGATCCAACTGCTTCTGGAGATGAACTGTATGCTCCTATAAATTTTTATCTTGAATATCTTTTTCCCTCTTTAGCTGTTAGCCAATCTCCAAGAAATTCATCTGCTTTTTTGTCAGACTCAAAAACTGTATGTCCTCATTTATTGTTAACCAATAAGATCTTTCACACAAACATTTATTGCAATAAACTCTATGAAAAAAATATTTATTTTCTGGAAAGGAAAACACTATCTTCTGTATAATCTCTGTATGTTAGTTGCAAAGAATAAACAGTTATACATTAGAAATTCATGACTCCAAGAATTTTCCACTTTTTTTTTTCGGCAGAAGATAATTAGAATTCATGTAACCAGACCTGCTGTGAAAACAGTGCAAGGTCTGAATAATGTAAAGTCTGCTTTTACAGTAAAAACAACATTGTTACATATAGAAAAAAACTGAGGTCTTAATTTTAGTATTACTAAGCAGAAAATAACCACTGGGTATTAATGTTCCCAAAGGGCTGTCAGTAATGGTTTCTAATAAAGCAAATGACTGTGTCTATAAACCCATATATTCCTTTTCCACATTAAGCAGTGAATGGGAAGTGTTAGCAAGAAAGGATTTACTGCTCAGCAGATCAAATGGTAAAGGCAGGCAAAGATTTGATAAGACAATGTTTCCTATAGACAGTAGCTTCTCTAGCTCTTCTGCATGCTTTTCTGAAGTACTATGCATTATAACTGCAAAAAGATTGCTCCTGTCAACAATGTTCTTCATATTAGAACATTGTCAAAACAGGTATTTATATAAGGACTAGAAACAGCTGAAATACATCACTTGATGAACATATTGCTGGGCATACTGAATCTGGCTGTGCAACTGCATAGCAAAGCTCAAGGCATTCAAACACCAGGTGTAGTGACTCTAGGCAGTGAATCTGTATTGTTGGAATTATTACTTTCTAATAACTGTTAACGAGGTTTGAAATATGTTGTCCATATTTTGAGTAAGGAGGAGAAATTAATCTTACTCACATGAATTCACATTCGACTTTTGTATTTTGACCATCATTCTTGGTCTGCACATGCTAAAAGATGGTGGATAGTATTGAAAAAAATCCAGAAAAAGTAGCTTTTCTTGCATTCATTTTCTGACATGATTTCATGACTAGTCATTGTAGTCATAGAGTCATGTATTTACTGCTTCAGGAGTTTCATACATTATCTTGTGGATTAGATGAAAAAGAGACAGGGTTGAGTTTGCATAGCTGTCGTATACCATCCATGTATTTACTCTTCCTTACTGAAATGAGGAGGGAGAACTAATTTTTGTCAATAACAGGAAGAACTAGTTTTAGATCTCCCATTGAACTGCTTCTGAATGACCACACTCACACAACTGGGAATCTGGACAGTGTGTACGTTCATTTTCTTCATCTTACAGGAGTTGATGCTCTCATTTCAGTGTTTTGTCCTTAACCTCTTCTCTAGAGAAACATCCTAACATGCTTAGAGTTGCATTTAATAACCAGCAAGTTCTAAGATTAACCAATTTTGACAGAATATTTTGAACATTTGGCAGACGTGTTTGGATTAAAAGGTCAGTTCTTTTCTTGCTAGGAGTATTATAATAATTAAATATATAGAGAGAAATGGAATGGGCTTTTGCAACGTAGGCTTTTGCAGTGTCTCCAATTTAATAGACGTCTAATTTGGAAATATTTTATTTTGTGCCTGAGAAGACCGAAGAAATGTGGGTCCTTCTGTCAGGCCTGTAGAGGCATGTGTGTGAACATTAGGTGTTTGGACTTTTAAATGTCAAAAATGCTTTTCCAATCTGTGCCTTAATCTTTTTGTGATTCAGTTTACAGGTCCATAGTATCAGTAATAACTCTGGGTTTCTTTGAAGCATAGCTAAGGGACAGATTCTCTGAGGGAAGCACAGAAATAATACATCACTCATTACTATACAAAATCTGTGTCCTACTTAATGTATAAGGAAACAACCTATGTTTACCCTTGAATCATAACGACCCCATGCATCGATATCGGCTGGGGGATGAGTGGTGAAATGGAGAGGGATTTAAGAGTAATGATTGACAGGAAACTTAATATAAGCCAGCAGTGTACCCAGGTGGCTAAGAAGGCCAATGGCATCCTGGCCTGTATTAGGAACAGTGTGGTCAGTCGGACTAGGGAAGTTATTCTTCCCCTGTACTCGGCACTGGTCAGACCACATCTTGAGTATTGTGTCCAGTTCTGGGCTCCCCAGTTTAAGAAGGATGTTGAGCTGCTTGAGAGGGTCCAGAGAAAAGCAGCAAGGATGGTGAGGGGACTGGAGGACAAGCCCTATGGGGAGCGGCTATGGGAACTGGAGTTGTTCAGCCTGGAGAAGAGGAGGCTCAGAGGTGACCTCGTTGCTGTTTACAACTACCTGTGGGGAGGTTGCAGTCAGGTGGGTATGAATCTCTTCTCTCAGGCTGACGACACCAGAACAAGAGGACATGGCCTTAAGCTACGCCAGGGGAGGTTTAGACTGAATGTTAGGAAGAGGTTTTTCACAGAGAGAGTGATCGCTCATTGGGATGGTCTGCCCAGGGAGGTGGTGGAGTCTCCATCCCTGGAGGTGTTTAAAAGAAGACTCGATGAGGAGCTCAGTGACATGGTCTAGATAGTGGGCTTGATCCCTGGGTGGGCATTCACTTGGGAGTTGGACTAGATGATCCTGTGGGTCCCTTCCAACTCAGAATAACCTGTGAACCTGTGATTTCTGTGATTCTAATTGGGAACTGCAACAGCAGAAGTAGATACTCTATCTTAGGTGATGCTCTTCCTGTCTCTCCAGTGGAGATATGTCTCTATTGCAGACTCCCATTCCCATTTCCCTTTCCACCTCCATCATATCCAGGCAAAAATAGTTGAACCACCTGGTGCAGTGTATCTGCAGGAATCAATTTTCATTTCCCAACAGCACATGAGCATCCACTTTCAAGGTGAGTCAGTGGAAAGTGGCTGCTCCTCTGTTGGAAGCAGTACATGAATTACAACACATTACTCATGTGTTGTGGAGTAGGGGAAGGCAGGTCATATAAGTGTACAAATGTCTGGTTTGCAAGCCGTGCTACTGTAGATAGCAAAAAGTCTCTTCAGAGTGCAAAAGAGGGATTTGTATCACCAACTTCTTGCCTTTGATTTGCATTGTGCTTTACTCTCTCTGTAAGAATAGAGAGTGTGGTACTGCCACCTATCAGCAGCCAGCTACTCCGCGCAAGACTAGCTGGTAGAGTCATTATTCATCTGTGAAAACATCTGTGTAATTAAGTTGAATGCCGAAGAGCATGAGAGTTCAGATGATAGCAGAAAGTTTCAAATATACTCTTAGATAGAGTGATTTGATTATCACATGGTTGTCCTAGACTTGCCTACGTAACTCAATAGACATTGATCAATTGACAGGTGTGTATGCCAATTGCGTTAAGAACTGTTATACTGAGGTTAGGATAGAAAGAGAAAGAAGGAATCTCTTTAAAAGATACCTTCTTGTAAATGCACATCGTCCTCACCTTCTGTTCAAATGGGAATTATGTGGCTTTCTAATTTCTGTTCCTAGTCACTATTAGAAAAAAAAGTGTATGATTTGCGGTACAAAATAAGGATTTAGTTAAAAAATCCTATTTCTTCTTACAAATAGAAGTGTTTTCAAGTAAAAAAATATATTCTAATTGCAATAATAACTTGTAGGTGGTTCATACACTCATTCTATCAGTGTTAGATGAAGTATTGGTATGGTAGGCAGAAGATCGGAATACCAATGTGTATGATGTCTAATTGCAATATGTTGGGTTTTGCAGTGTAATTTTCTATAAAATGCCTACAGATGTTTTAAAAACAAACATGATTCTCAGAACACATGCTTTCCTGAAGATTAAAAGTGCATACAGCTGTCAGGGCCTGTTTTTTTCTTGTTTGTTGGTTGGTTTTTTTTTTCCTTTTAAATCACATTTTAATTTTAAGGGATTGTGAATGTCTTACATTATGGATTAAATTGGGCTTTGAATTAACTGAGAGTTTTTTCCTGTAAAAAACCCCAAGATTTTTTTCCTGAAATAATGAAATCCAACTTTGTTGGATTCAGCTGGGAAGCTAGCGAATATGCACAGATGTGAGATAAGTTTTGTGTTACCTTGAAGTTTTCTTGGGAACTTTCACTAGAAGCCCATTTAGGAGAAAAGCTACATGATTATTTATTTATCGCCTTTTATCCTATCATATTGCAATGACACTATTCATGTCACAGTTCAGTTTCTACTATTTACATTTTAACATATGAATATAGTCAATTTTTCTGTTGAAGAAATAACTGTCCCAGGAACTTGTCTGCTAGTATAGTCAGTTGGTTTTGATGAATGGACTCAGTCTAAAGGATTCTCTACTATGATGTGTGACACCTCTAACCAAAAGGAATGTGTATTTCATGGACACATTGGAACAAATCATTTATATGTATTGTCACATATGAATGACCTGTTCTCATTATTGTTTCCTGTGTCATACTGAACTGCTTGTTTAAGGCGTGCAAGGAGAACTTTTTGCAAAAAAATTGTTGTTCAGCTAAATAATGATATCTCAGAATATTTAAAGCAGCATGGCTTTGTGTTATTTTCATTATTTTTTAATAGAAATATCTGTTCTGGTTTTAATAGCATGCCGACCAATGTTGAATACTTGACACTTGTGGGCAGTCTTTAAATGTTAAATTAATGTTAAAACTTAGCTACTTTGGTATGCACAACAGGCAAAACCCCTGATGTTTCTAGTGTAAATATCTGATCATCACTCAGAAATGTTTATAAAGATATATAAATATAAACAAACCCCAAATAAATTAATATATAAATGCTTACTCTGACCTAAGAAGTAGTTTTGCAATGTAAAAATATTTGTGACTATGTCAGTGCAAGAAAAGCATAATATATGCACACTGTACTTCTTACACAATTACTTCATTTCCTATTCTTTGTGTGGGGTAGAATTTCTTAAAAACATGCACACATATTTCACAGTATCACAGTATAGATAAGGCTGGAAAGGACCTTGAAGACCATCTAGTCCAACCTATAATCTAACTAACCTATCATCTACATCTAGATCATATCACTCAACACCTCATCCAACCTACCCTTTTAACACCTCCAGGGTTGGCGAATCAACCACCTCTGCGGGCAACCCATTCTACATCTGAATCACTCTTTCAGTAAAAAACCTTTTCCTAATATCAAGTCTAAACTTTCCCTGTTGAAGCTTAAGACTATGACCTCTTGTCCTGTCCCCAGAGACCAAGGAGAAAAGACCAACCCCTGCCTGACTACAGCCTCCTTTCAGGTAGTTATAGACAGCAGTAAGGTAACCCCTGAGCCTCCTCTTTTCTAGGCTAAACAGAC
>WEKX01021101.1:53570-66126 GCA_013390025.1 Pitta sordida | reverse complement strand
CAAACAGAATATCCCTCAGACAACAGATTGCTGGGAGTAGCAATATACAAGCTGCCTTTTAGAGCCAGCTGGCAGGCAAACCCACGAAAATGTTGGTAGAAGTCTGAATTCAGGTCCAAAAGTCCTCTCCTCAGCAGCAGGAAAAAAAGCACAGGGAAACAGCAGCCGAGGCAAGGCAAAGCAGGAACTCTGGACTTGTAGCAGCAGTAGTAGTAGTAACTTCACAGCATCCGAGCAAGGGGAGAAGAGAGCAAGCTTCTGGTATGCAATAGTATTTCCAAAAATCCCTCCTTCCCAGCAGGCCAAAAGGCAGAAGCCTGTGGGGCAAAGTTCTAAGGGAATTGAACTTNTGTGGGGCAAAGTTCTAAGGGAATTGAACTTTTGCGCTCTCCAATTCCTTACACCTCCTGCTTCGGAGCAGTGACTGCGAACCACAAATCCCAGAACTCCCTTCGGGCTGGTCCCACTGGCTAACCTGTCTGGCGGTGATCACATCCACTTTCATTATCAATCTTGTGGCTTTGCAGAGGCAGGGGAATTCCCGGGTCGTTCTGTTCAAACTCGGGATGGGTTCCTTCTTTCCCGTGGTCCCTCCCCCACACTCCCTGAACTCGGGAAGCGGGGAGGGGGCAAGGGGCAAGAAAAAAAATTATTAAAACTTTTCCTTTGTAAACATATAAACCAAAAACCTCTAACATCAAACCCATGACACTATGTTTTTATTAATATAAATGTTGGTCTTTGTCAGAAAACAAAATCAGATCTGGGGACAGGTCCACCTTTTATTATCTTCATAAATTTATGTAGGAGTAAATGAGTGAAGTTACTGTAGTAGGACACCTTTTGGAAATGTAAAGTAAAAAGAATTTTTTTCCTTATAATATTGATTTCTCAGACACATTTTGCATTTGCATAGGGCAAATACAAGCTATACAACTAACTGTTATGAAAAAAATATTTGTGGATTCCAAGTTGACTATGTATAGGTTGCCGAGACCAAAAGAGAAAAATCTTCCTTTAACATCAAAGTAGTCCATCTCAAATTTGGTGTACAGGGATCTGCAGACTGTAAATTATTTATCTGTTCTTGGAAAACATGTGAGGGACACACACTCCGAATCTACAGTTGCCCAAGTACTGTTAACAAAATTTAACAGGAGAATACTTATTTGGACTCATTAAGTAATAGTTGACAATGGATGTATGAGTATTTGAAAAAAATTAATTACAATGTGAAGCCACATTGCTGATTCTAAGTCACCTCTTCAATGTCCACAAGTTTTGGACGGCATTTCAGCTAAAAACTTCCTTCTGTATATCTAGGCAGTACAGAACAGTATCAAATTTTAATATTCTGAAAATAATCCTGCAGGTATAATTAAGTCATCAAATAGATGAAGAGTACAGAATCATCCTAGAACACCAGAGCAAGTAAAGCACAGTCTCCTGTAGACCAGGAACCATAAATGAATGAAAAAATCTTCTCAATTTTTCTGTATTTTTTACTCCTGTGGCTGACATGCTTGCATGGGTTTCCCCTCATTTGTATTATCTGGTGTTTCAAATATCTGGAGTAATGTTAGACCTGTTCACTTAGCACACACATAAATTTTTTATACAATATATTATTTTTGTTTTTTTCTCTGTAGTTTTTTTTAAGCATTTGGAAATATGTTAAAGCACAGTTGAAATCCCTGGGATTTTTTTCCCTAAGAATTTTAACACTTGCTGATGCATTCCTTGGATATAAGCTCAGTAGATAAGGTTGCACAGTTGCTACTGTTTTATCAAGAATGTCTACAGAAAAAAAAACCAGTACAGATGGTGTTGTCGCAATTGTCACAGCTATTATAATCTGAGTTTATTCATTTGACATGTCTTGGCTGATAAAACACATGCACCTGATAATGCACATTTCTGATCATCCTTTTGGAGACACAGCCAATCCAAACCTAATAATGAAGAGAAGTTATTAGGACATATATTTGATGTACTTACTCCAATAACTTCTCATGTTGGGCATATCTTTTTCATGAGTGTTTGTATTTTATTAAACATTATATATAATGTAATGAGAAAATTCTATAAAATACTACTCATAATAATTACAATTACTTAGTTAATCTCTCCAGTTTACTTATTTTCATTCCGGAGAATTGATTAAACTCATGCAATAGCACCACAACCTCTCTGGATTGCTTTTGAGCATCCTACATATAATTTGTTCTTTATTTTGTATGAAACTCATACAATTCAGAGAATATTCTTGCTTCTCTAAGACAGAAAAAAATCTAAACTAACAAAAGGATTCAAGACCATCTTAATACCTTGGCTGTATGCTCAAATATATACATTGTTAATACAATGTTGTACAGGGGAAGGACAACCTCGCTAGTCCGACTGACCACACTGTTCCTGATACAGGCCAGGATGCCATTGGCCTTCTTAGCCACCTAGGCACACTGCTGGCTCATATTGAGTTTCCTGTCAATCATTACACCTAAGTCCCTCTCCACTTCATGACTTTCAAGCCATTCCTCCCCCAGCCGATAGCGGTGCATGGGGTATATAGATAATATTAAAAACCACACAAGTTCTAAAAAAGACACAAAACATAAAGAAAATAATCAGAATCATAAATCATATACTATGAACACTAAAAATTAAATATTCTGGCAACATACGTAAACCAACTCTTTTTTTTTTCCTTAAGCTTTTTATGAATAGTTGTGCATAATATACTTTAGCACCAGAATTGGATGTTTACTGGTTTTACTTTTAGCTTAGATAGAGTTTGGGGTTTTTTTATGTGACTCATTTTTCTCGTAGCTATTAAAATTATCTTTGAGATTGTAAGAGATAATTTTAATAACTACTTTTTATCTACGTCCTCCATCAACTATGACAGTGCCACCTTTGTTGCTTAGGCAGCAGATGCAAAACATAATCAGAAGATTTTTAAGCCAAATCAAATGCTCTTTCTAAATGTTTCAGAACCTTTTGCTCATTAGTATCAATCACAATAATGGAGTAAAATTTTAAAAATACATTTTATTTCATGTGAATAGTTTGAATAGTTTTAGGGTTCTTTCAGCTAGCACAATGACTTTATCCATGAGAAAAGAATGAAAAAATGAAACCATTAAATAAATAAATTAATTTAAAAAGAAAAAGAAATTACAAAAGACCTGGATCTGTTGGACCATATGATGAAAACACTAGCAATTACAGGCTTTTCTGAGCATAGACAAGTGTGAACACATTGAACCAGAAGGTATTGTAAGCAGATTTGAAAACAGACTTATTGCTGTCACAAAGCTTCCAGAAAAGCCTTTTGATACATTTCAAAGCAGTGTTTGAAGTATGCATGTACCTTCATCCCCATTTACATAGCTGATGCTTAGCCTTCATTTCATACTTTAATATTTTGTACCTTGAATAGAAACACCCACGCAGGTTCACAAGTTCACAGGTTATTCTGAGTTGAAAAGGACCCCAAGGTTCATCTAGTCCAACTCCCAAGTGAACGCCCACACAGGGATCGAACCCACAACTGTGGAACCATGGGCACCACGCTCCATCCATTTGAGCCTCACATCTCCTAGACTATGTCACTGAGTTCCTCATCCAGTCTTTTTTTAAACACCTCCAGGGATGGTGACTCCACCATTTCCCTGGGCAGACCATTCCAATGAGAGATCACTCTCTCTGTGAAAAACCTCTTCCTAAACCTCCCCTGACGTAGCTTGAGGTCATGTCCTCTTATTCTAGTGCCGTCAGCCTGAGAGAAGAGATTTATGTCTACTCGACTACAACTGCCCTTCGGGTAGTTGTAAACAGCAACCAGGTCACCTCTGAGCCTTCTCTTCTCTGGGCTGAAAAACCCCAGCTCCCACAGTCGCTCCTCAAAGGGCTTGATCTCCAGTCCTTTCACCATTCTTATTGCCCTTCTCTGGGCCCTCTCGAGTAGTTCAACATCCTTCTTAACCTGGAGAGCCCAGAACTGGACACAGTACTCAAGATGTGGTCTAATCAGTGCTGAGTATAGGGGAAGAACAACCTCCCTAGTCCTACTGACCTTGGTAGTCCTACTGACCACACCCTTCTTGATACAGGCCAGGATGCCATTGGCCCTCTTAGCAGCCTGGGCACACTGTTGATGCAAATTTCCTGTCAATCATTACTCACAAATCAATCTTCATTTCACCACTTTCCAGCCACTCATCCTCCAGGTGATAGCCATGCATGGGGTTGTTATGTCTGAAGTGAAGAACCCAGCATTTGGACCACAATGTATGGCTGTTTGAAGCAAAAGATTAGGATCACCAGCACCCAAAACTCTCTCCCTTTAAACTGATCAGCAGGACAAAGGAGACATCATTTTTCTACTCTTTCAGCAATCACACCTGAAAAACTTACATGACCGAAAGGATAGAAATAACAGACAGACACTGGCAAAACAGTTTGTGAACAAACTTGAGCAGATGCTATGTTCATCATTCCCATTCATTCCAGATAGTTCCAAAGACCTTTGGCATGGATTTATATCCAAACATAAGAAGATGATCAAAGAGTTAGTCTGAATTATAATTTATAACCTAGAGCTGAAACAATATTAAGATCTTCAATTCCAGTCCAAGGTCTTAGTCTTTAGTCTGGAGAGGTAGTTCTGGCTGTATTTTATCCACAGGATTAACTGCTCAGCAATAAATTGTATAAATTATTAAAAAGCTCCTTGATGCTGTCACATAGATCTAATTTTTATTTTTTAATTTTTTTTAATAAAAGAGTCAAGAACACAGACCTGAATTGAGACATATTCCAGTCCAGCTACACAATCTATTTGATCTGAAAATGATGATCCAGATCCCTTTAGACAACTACTATTTGACTAGGAAGAATATCTTCTTCCAAAGTACAAATAAAATTATGACCTTAGTCGTGTAGCTCTACTGAAATAAAACTGTATTTTATACAACTATACAACTTTACAACTATACAACTTCAGTGTATGTGTCTGTATTCTCAAAATGTTTGATACATGTAAGTAAACTAAACTCTCACTATGCAATTTTTTAATAAGGTATTATTGGTATGGAATATATTGGAAATAATTACCCTCTAAATGCATTTAGCTGTTGAGATGACAACATACAACTTCCTATGTCTTAATATGTTGAAAAATTGTGAAAATGGTTGTTAGCACTGAATAAAAGATTGTAGAACTCTCAAGGATGTAACAAACATCTAACAGCCCTCTCCATCTCATTTACTAATCTACAGCTGTGCAGATACACAATATTTTCTGAAGCAAAAGGCAATAATTACAATATCCAATGAATTAGCCTAACAGTTTTATTAATAGGAAAGCAAATTAGCTTTTAGAACACTATGATACATCTACAGTCAGGGTACATCACATCATATTCATATGTTCAGTATTATTCTACAAGAAAAAATATCTAATCATAATATTTAACAGAAATTTCAATGTCTCATATAATTAGACTGATTTCTGAATAAAAGAAAACAGTGTAGTTAATAATTCATCTTGGGAATACCCTTTCAGGTATCTGACTTGTAACAATTAGTACGAACTATTGTTCTTAAAATTCTAACAGCAAAGACTTTTAAATGCCAAATCCCCTTCTGTATTTTGAACCACTATTCTTTTCTTTCTTACTCTTAACTGTCATTTAGAGGGAGTTCCAATGATTAAAAATGTTACTAGGAAGCATTTTGGTAAAACTGTTATTTGTTTTCTGTCCAGTGAATATCTCTACAGAAACTCGAGAGTAATCACAGAATATTCTGAGTTGGAAGGAACTCACAAGGATCATCGACTCCAACTCTTAAACAACATCACTGCCTCCCTGTATCTTATTTCCCATAGACGTATTTCAAGCTAATGTTTGAGGCTTTCGAAGCCTACAATTTCCGGGACACCTTTATTTTCCAGGATATTTTAAGTAACAAGGCATTAATTTTCTGTAAAGAGTGGTTTACCCTTAAACTATGCCAGGGGAGGTTTAGACTGAATGTTAGGAAGAGGTTTTTCACAGAGAGAGTGAGCGCTCATTGGAATGGTCTGCCCAGGGAGGCGGTGAAGTCACCATCCCTGGCGGTGTTTAAGAGCAGGCTGGATGAGGCAATTAGTGTCATGGTTTAGACAATGTGTTGGTGTTGGGTTACAGGTTGGACTCGATGATCTCCAAGGTCTCTTCCAACCTTGCTAATACTGTGATACTGTGTTACTGTGATAAAGAGATATTTGATATTCTTTAAAAACAATTGTAATATTTCTTGGTGCAGCACTGAGAGCTACCTGAAACAAAGGTGCAAAGAGCCATTATAAAGGCATAACATTTAACAGCTTTGAGACCAGGGAAAGCGAGATAAAGGAAGAAGTAAAGGTATTAAGAAAAAAAACAGCATGCTCATATTCATCACTCACATAAGACATTATGAATTATGTACTGCAGAACACACAAGTAGTGTGTTCTATTTCTGATCCACATTCTCTGCTTCCTAAACAAAAAAATTCAACTAAACTCATGCTTTCAAGTTGTTTTGTTTCTTGAAAGTGGTGCCTGAAACTCAGACCATTCTCTGCGGGATGGCAAATTCTTTGCCAATAGAATTTTGCTTCTTTGTTTGTGCTTCTGGGCATAAGCAACAATATTATACCTGTCTGGAAGATAGTGTTTGCATTAGTCTGAAAAAGAGGTTTCATCAGAGCAAACTGATAAAGCCAGGATCCAGCAGAAGAGGCTTCAAACAAACTGCTTTTCATTGGATCTTATAATATTCATAACATTATTGAAAGAAATCGTTTGATTATTTAATATTTGCTCCCTGTGCCCAGCAATAATTCACGCCTCAGTAAGTCTTTAGCTTTAGCTCTCCAGACATATTTTTGCCAGAGAGAGAGCAGCAGTCTTGTCATCTGCACCCTTGCAACCATTACTTTCCTCTAAGGTTAGGTACATGTAAAGAATGCCATGCATGAAATTAGAACTCAAAACTTGGCAGCAGGTTGATACCTGTTTTCCTGTAATTCATAGACAGGTTATTTTATCTTATTCTTTTTTTCCTAAAAAGGCTCATACAGTTATACCCCATCTTTCGTGAGGAACGGGACAGCCCACGGGCCTCGCAAAATGTCAAACTCGCAAATAATTGCAGGTCATTAATATGTACGCAGGCCACACTCATTGCTCCACCCCCAGCCAATCAGGAGCGCTGGGGAGCCTCTTCAACTCTTCCCCACGGGCTCTCGCAGCACACGGGAGGAAAGAGAAGCATTTCTGCTCCCTGTCTGCCTCGGGGCCCACCCCGAGAATCCCTAGACTTCTTTTCAGCCACGCTGTTGCTTCTGCATCTGCCGCCGGCAGCGAAAACCCCGCGCCACTGCTCCCCCGCCCCCTCCCCATCTCCCATGCTCATCCTGGCCATGTCCCTGCCCCGTGTCCCCGCCCTGCGTCCCAGCACTGTGTCCCAGCCCCACGGGCGGGCTGCGGAGTGAGCATGTCCCACTGACATGCCGTGGCCAGCCCCACTTTTCCTGAGGCACTTCCCTTCCCCGCCCGTAGCCAGGGAAATAATGACACAGATACATGCACACAAGCACTGCCCGCTCGCAGCTTGCAGGCGTTTCGCACACACGGGTGGGCAAGCGACACTCAGGGACCTAGATTAATTAAGTGTAGGCAGGTGGAGGATTCATCCCCACCTGGCGCCTCACGCCGCACAGGGCCCTGCTCTGACTTCTACAGTGGCTGTCCCCATCCCGCAGCCCCCGGTGAGCCACAGAAGCCACGTGTCCTCCCTGCAGGGCTGGCCCAGTCCTGCTCCAAAGGGAGAGCCGGCACTGCCCCTCAGCAAAGCAGAGTCACTGCGCATGCCCCAGCCTGGGGACCTCACAAATGCTTGAAAATGGACTGTGGGAAAATTATATTGCAAATCGACAGGATCGCAATGGCGAGGTCATGATGCACTGGGATGTACTGTATTTTCTCACCTCTTTTATTTTTACACTTAGCAACAAATAATTTTTTTTAATATGATTGTTTCAAAACTAAGGTCAGCATTACTTCTTTTCAGGTGCTTAAGTTTATATAATTGATGCTGAAATTAGTTCTACTAACAGAGAACAGTGCTGTGCTAACTTGTATTCCCTCAGTAGATATAAATTTACATGATACAATTCTTAGTGAAAAGATAGCACAAGACAAAGAACTTGAGCTAGAAAAATACATAATAAGAAACAGGTAAATTCTTAAATTAATAGGCAATTAAAATTGGCAATTACAGTTGGCGCTCTTCCACTTCGCCACCCCCATATTATGGCTTCACATCTTAGGTGGCATCCCAAACTACTCAACTACCAACGCACAGCTCAGTGTATGTAAAAGGAAAATAAAACCAACATCAACCTAGTGTGGGTGTGCATCTTCATTGCATGGCAGCCTTCACATTCACATCCACTGGTGTTTCTTGAGCTCCAATATGAAGCTTAAGAGTGTTTAAAGAAAAATCTTTAGTTAAAAAGGAAATGAGCTGGTCTTAGAAATTACCATCCTTGTTTTAACTTCTGAAATTTATTTCTGGAAGCAGCATGGGGAACTTTATCCATAGCTAAGGAAACATCAGAACATTTGATTCCCTTCTGTTCTGTCTAGATTGTTTCCCAAGGCAGGGTGATTATTACAAAACCTTTATGGTCAGGGGGAAAAAAATTGGATTTTTGTATTGGGTCTGGTTGGGATGGAGTGAACTTTTCCCATAGTGGCTTTTATACAGCTGCACTGTGTATTGGTAGCTGCTAGGATGCTGATAACACATTTATGTTTTGGATAAAGCTGAGCAGTGCTTACACATCATCAAAGTTGTCTCACCAATCTGATAATCAAGGCTGGGCAAGAGATTGGGAGAAGTTGCAGCCAGCACAGGTGACCTAAACTGAAGAAAGAAATATTCCGTACCATATGACATTGTGCTCAATAATAAAGAACTAAGAGAAAGGAGAACAGAGGGGAGGGGGATTTGATAGTAATGCATTTTTCTTCCAAAGGAACCATGAAACATGCCGGGGCCTTACTTGGCTGGAAGTGCCTGAGCATTGCCTCCCAATGTTAAATAAATAATAAAGGGGTTTTTTTCCCTTTAATTTAGCACATTGTTTTTTCCTTTATTAAGGGGCACATGTGGCCTTCGTTAAACTTCCTTCATCTTAACCCATGAGTGTTTCACCTTATTTTCTACTCTTATTCTGTTAAGGACTGGCTGGCTTGGTTAACCATGTTATTCAAAACTACTTTGCACACTGAAATAACTAAATAGCATATCAACATGAGGAAGAGGATTGAGAAAACAAGGCAAGTCATATAGTTATGAAGAAAATGCCCTTTTAAATGTCCTCTAAAGCAATAGAAATAAAGGCACAAACAAGAAAATGAAAAAAAAAAAAAAGAAGAAAAGCAAACAACACACTGTCCACCCCCAAATTGTAACAATAAATGAACAAATAAACAAACACCCTAGGAAAACCCCAAGCATAAACCAGGAAAAAATAAGATTTGATGGAAGAGCAGGTGGTGATAGATGAATTGGAAAATGGAAAGGAATGACTTTGGACTTTATTAAGAAATCTAATTTGAGCAGAAAAGGCCCTTGAGAATGATGAGAAAGCAGAGATATAGTTATGTGCGCTGGTGTTTCATTATTCTACCTACACTTATATGTCTCTTGTGCTCTGTGAAGTGTAACTGTTTTACAAGCAGACATTTATGCACTATATGCATCAGCTTCCATGAGTCCTTGAGAAACAAATTGGTTTTTTGAGGATATTCATAGACGTTAGACAACTAAGGTAACTGAATAGTATCTTGCCCTGTTTTTATAAAGCCTTTAGAGCAGTCATTTAATTTCTTCTTTAACTATATTTATATGCAACTCTCTTTTATTCTGAGACTGTAGATATTCATGCCTTTTCAGTCTTCCCTTCTAAAAATCAGCTAAATACTGCTTCTTGTACTCTTTTATAGCACTTTCTTTTTAGCCTCCTGCTAACTTGAAACAGCATTGATACAGCATGTTCAGTTACCTTCACTTGAATTCATTCCTTCTTTACAGAATTAGTTTTCCGCCCACCACTGAAAATCAGAGATGTCCACCTTCTTTTTGAATTTTTAAAAATAACTGAAGCTTCATATTGAGCTCTGAGAAGTATACGTGGATGTGCATGAGGAGGTTTCAATGCACTATGTGCATTGAATGACTCTTAGATGCTTCTCAGTTTAAAGGGGTTTTGGGAAATCTTGTAGACACATTGTACTGCTCAAATTTAGCATCTCCACAGGCTAAGGAACTTTATGAAGCTTAGAAGTAATTTATTTTTTTTTAATTTTTCCATTTTCTGGAAGTCTATCAGAGAATATTTTTCTCCTAGTGAATGAGTGTAGGTTTAGTTTCCTTTAAATCAGTGTTTTCTTTGTATTTTTGCCAAATGGCCACCATTTAATCAGAATTATCATCTTTCATAGTCTTATTGGGATTTATAATTTTTTTGGTAAATGACAATTCATTCTGGATTTAGTTTGGGGAGGCGGGTGGTTAATTATTGTGTTTGTAGTAAACAAATTATAGGAACACTATCCTGCCAATGGAGGACATGACCCACTGAGTCATCAAAATTCTTTTATTTTTAATCAAGTCTTTCTAATTGATGTATGTAATACTGGACTAAAAGTTTGCTTGTTGCTAGTACTCTTATTGTGAGATTATTTTCTATGCTCTTTACTTTGACATCTAAGTCTCTTTTATCTCTGTCTTATCTAGTGTATGGACTAGGTCTGACATAAGTCAAAATCAGCTAAGAATACAATCAGGAGCTTCAAAGATGAAAAATATGGCACAATTTTTCATCTTTGTCTGACAATTAAGGTAATCAACCTGGCGATTTCAGTTGACAGCTTCTAGATTAAGAGAACATTTATTTAGTGTCATGAGGTTGCAGCAACCAATACTTCATGCAGTTAATGGCACCTCCTTGAAAGACAGTGGTTTACCTTAATTTTAAAATACAGGCAACCCTCTTTACTTCGCGGTTCCCCATTAGCGGTTTCACCTCTTTGCGATACAATTTCCTGACGATTGAGGAGTCCCATTTTGTGGGACATTCATGACTGAGCCAGTGTGAACTGAAACACATGAATGTTAAAATTAGGCAGTCATGAATATTCAAATTAGTCCCCCACTCACCACGCCATGCAGACTGCCAGTGCACTGCTCTGCCCATCCTGCCTGCCCTGTGCTGCAGCATTTGTAGAGGATAGCAAGTGTTCTGCCCACGCAGTCCAATCGGCTCTGCATGGGCAGCCACAGAGCTATGTCAGGGAACACAGCAGAGATAACCCCCATCCCGCCTGGCCAGTCCCTGGGAAGCTAGACGAAGGCTCCCTAAAAGCATGCTTAAGCTGCAGCCGCGACTCCAGCCCAGGGCTGTACTTCTGCCCCTTTCCCAGGAATGTGTGGCCATGGAGCTGCAGCAGGGAATGCAGTGGAGATAGCCCTTGTCCTGCCTGGCCAGTCCCCAGGGGGACAAAAGCACTGCTGCTTCTAAGTTTCTTGTTCCTTAAGTCTCCACTCTACTCCATTTATTCACCATATAGTTGCCAAGTCAAAATATTACAGAAGTATAGAAACTGTATGTACCTTTCTTGGGTTTTCTTAACATGTTAACTAAGGCAAGTACCATGATTAACATGTGAATCTACAAGCTGATGGCCACTTTGTTGCTGAGACGCATCACCATGGTAACACTGCTGCTGAGAGCACACTGGCTGAGCAAGGTCCCGTCAGCCCCTCTTTCCCCAGTTAAAGCTTATATGCTCTGGGACCCCAGAACTCCAGCAAGAGTGGGGCCAGGGCTTGCGCTGCCAGCAGACATAGTGCTGCATTGCAACCGTTGCCTTGCCAATGTGACAAGGCTCTCGCAGCCCCGCTTCTCCCTGCCCATCCCTCTGCAACTCTGACTGCTGCCCCTGCTTGTCCCATTTGTAGCTCCTTTCTCCCCTTCCCTCCATTCCCTTTGCCTGCCCCCCACAACCCAGAGAAGATATTTACACAAACATCTCCTGCATTAAAAAAAATTCCCAGGTTCCTGGATTTGAACAATTTTCTTTTTTTTTTAATCCGAAGGCACTTGGTATCGAAACATACAAGCAGGATGGCAGCAGAAGCTTTGCCAGCACCAGTGAGCTGGTTATGCCTGTCCCATGGGAGGGAGCATGTTGAGGAGGCCTCAGAAGTACATATAGCCCTGCGGTGCCTCCTCCGCCTGCTGCAGCTGCCGCAGTGGCAGCAGCCAAAGCCTAAGAATCACTGTGGTGGTGTCGTGGTCTCAGGGACCCCTTCAACATGATTCCTGGTGACTCCTCTCGCAGAGATGAGGCAGAAGAGACCCCCTTTGCTCCCTTGACCACTCACATTGCATGAGGAACTTCCGGGAACACCCTGCAGCCACTCCTGAGCTGGGGGTGGGGGGGGTGGGGGG
>WEKX01021101.1:524-48737 GCA_013390025.1 Pitta sordida | reverse complement strand
AAACTGTTGTATAATGGCTTGTGTGTTTATTAAAGTAAATTGTTTGTGTTTTCCACACAAACCTGATGAGGGGGAGAGGTGGGGTTTTTATGTTCTTGATTGTTGGGTTTTTTTGGCTCAGTTCCCAATTTGCCTCAAACCACAACATCTGCATTCTTTTCCATTCTTGCCATCACTACATTCCACTTTCACTTTAAACCTTCTCAAGAAGGGAGGTTTAATCTTAATGTTAGGAAGCGGTTTTTCACAGAGAGAGTGATTGCACATTGGAATGGACTACCCAGGGAGGTGGTGAAATCACCGTTCCTGGAGGGGTTTTAGAGAAGACTCGATGAGGAGCTTAGTGACATGGTCTAGCTAGGGGCTGTAGGGCTGGATGATCCTGGGTCCCTTCCGGCTCGGAGTGGCCTGCTAGACTGTGAGGGAACTAGGTTTGTGTTACCGNTTTCTCTTGCTGTTTAAAACTGTTGTATAATGGCTTGTGTGTTTATTAAAGTAAATTGTTTGTGTTTTCCACACAAACCTGATGAGGGGGAGAGGTGGGGTTTTTATGTTCTTGATTGTTGGGTTTTTTTGGCTCAGTTCCCAATTTGCCTCAAACCACAACATCTGCATTCTTTTCCATTCTTGCCATCACTACATTCCACTTTCACTTTAAACCTTCTCAAGAAGGGAGGTTTAATCTTAATGTTAGGAAGCGGTTTTTCACAGAGAGAGTGATTGCACATTGGAATGGACTGCCCAGGGAGGTGGTGAAATCACCGTTCCTGGAGGGGTTTTAGAGAAGACTCGATGAGGAGCTTAGTGACATGGTCTAGCTGGGGGGTGGAGGCCTGGATGATCCTGGGTCCCTTCCGGCTCAGAGTGGCCTGCTAGACTGTGAGGGAACTAGGTTTGTGTTACCGCTCTGGGATGGGCTTTCAGTCTCTGGACGGGTGTTTGATGGTGAGTTGGACTAGATGATCCTTTTGGGTCCCTTCCAACTCATAATATTCTGTAATATTCTGTGATTCATATCTCTTTAATAAGTGGTTGACATTATATTATTAAAAAAGTATATTTAAAATGTAGTTCAGCAGGTTTTTATTTATATTTTGTCTTGCACTTGAGATAATTCCTTTCCACTTACCAAGCACTGAGTGCAAGTGATAATTGCTTCAGCTTTCCTGAAGCAGATGGGCATTTGTAGATTTTTAGAAGAAAGATAGATTAAAACCCCAAAAGAAGACATGTTTTTCAGACAAAAAGAAGTACACCTGAGAGCAAATTTTAATGTAAGAATTACTAAGTCATCCAATAAAATGCAAAAGTTTACTGTGTCAATTTATCTTTACTGTAACTTGTTATTTTCCAAAGATGATATTTTTTAGAAATCTATTATTTAACCACATCTCAGTCTTTATTAGCTCATCTGAGGTATTTCAATCATGGTGAAAATGGGGAGGGTTGCCAATGCATAATTAAGAAGTTTATTTCCACTGCAGCGATACATCCCACTCAACCCACCTCTCTCTATCTCTCTCACTGCTTTCATTCTTTTTTTAGTTCTCATTTATCAACTTTTTTTTGTACAGAAATTTCATTTAACTAAAGATAGCCAGAAGGACCGAATTATTCCATGTCTCCCGAGTGGTAATTTCAACTTTTTCTGTTGATATAAGACTGCATGCAAAATATTGCCTAATAGGTTTATTTTTACCTTCACGGCATAAAGAGTAAAGAACATGATGTATCACTACTTTAAAGAGAAATTAAAGGAAATATTTATATTTTCAATGAATAAAAATAATAACTACAGAAATAGCTGTAGAATACAGGTAGATACATCAGAGTGTCAGCATATATTTAAACACATGATGAAACTTTAAGGTAAGGGTCAATGATAGTTTAACAGTTCTATTGAACAGTTGATCAAATGCAGCATGGCAGACAGCTGCTATGGCAGGATATAGCACTAAAATGTGAATTTGCGCATGTTAGCAGGATTTTGAAAAGAAGATCTCCACAGTTGCAAAGATCCTTGGCATTACTGAGTGAATCCCAAGGACTACCTGTGATTCCATCTGCTTCCTCCTGTGGCACAAATTGATGTTCAATTAGGCCTTGCTTCTAGCCACTGGCCAGAAGTCACTCAAACAGAGAAGACTGTTCTTTTGAATAACATACTCAATTTCTACATTAATTTCTACATATAATTCTATTGGAATTATAAGGCCCAACATTTTATGTAATGTTTTAGACTATGGCTAAGCAGTTATTTGCAAGAATACTTTAATTCTGCCTACTCCCAGTGCACTCCCTGCACTGTACCTCTAATCCTTTTCCTCTTATGTGACTAATATTAGCTTAAAATAAACCCAAGTTAATGTAAAAACATATTTTGGCAGTTTATGTACATTTATCAATGCATTTATGCTTTTAGAGTAGTGCATAAACAGATGTAACGACAATGAGTAGGAAAGAAATTGAGAAAGTAAATGAATGAAAAACTTTATTATTGAAAAAGTCAGTAGAATGGATGCTGATGACAATAATCATTGGTATAGTCGAAGAGAGATATCATTTTCAGTTTTGAGGTTTATACATGAAGATGGCACAGCCTTTCATGTCAATTACAATTGTATTTGTGAAAAGCTTCTTGTGTAAAAAGCTTTACTTATTTATAGGCTTGAGGCATAACATATAGGCTTTCACTCATAACATGTAGATGGTATTTAATATACATGTATCACATTTTCAGTGTCTTTAGGTACTGATAATTTTTTTACCCACTGATTTTTGCTTCTAAACTGTTGTCTAGGAGAATAATTAGCTTTGCAAAATGTGCCTGAGTTTAGAGACTAAAGAACTGAAAATCCAGTTCCCTGACTTTCATATATATTTTTTGTGCAGATAACTGAGAAATGAATGGTGCACATTTTGATAGGAGAAACTTTGATTTTTAAATTTAATATAGCATAGAAATGTCTCTTTTCTTAGTCTGTTCTTGCACACCTACTGATGTCTCAGCCCTGTAATCTTTGACCCTTATCTCCTCAATCGCACTTCACAGCATCACAAAATCCCAGAATTAACTAGGTTGGAAAAGTCCTTTAAGATCATCAGTTCCAACCTATTACCTAACACCATCTTATCAACTAAACCATGGCACTAATTGCCACATCCAGTCTCTTTTTAGACACTTCCAGGGATGATGACTCCACCACATCCCTGGGCAAATCACTCTTTCTGTGCAGAATTTCTTCCTAATATCCAGCCTGAACTTCCCCAGGCGCAACTTGAGACTTCTTTAAAGTCGTGCTTTGGCAAGGCAGTCTAAAGTCAGGCAGGGAGAAGCCTTTTCCTCAAAATGTTATATATTGAAGGAGGTTCTGAAAGATTCATCAACCAGTTAATGCTGCCATTAGTTAATCATTAATCCAGGAAATCTCATCTACTTCAGCACTTCATCCAGCGTGTGCCACTGTTATGGGGAGAGCCCTATTGTTCTATTGTAAAACTTTTCTCCTTTTTACTGGAACAGACAATAGGGTTTCCTTTATCTCCCCTTCCCTCCCCTGCAAGGCATGTGGCCGGGGGAGGCGCTTTCTCCTTTTTACCAGACAAACAATGGAGGATTTTTTTTCTTATCTCCCCTTCCCGGCAAGGCATGTGACTAGGAGAGGGGCCCGAGGGCCTCAGTGGGCTGAGTGATGGCCAATGCCATGTGAAGACATGCTCACAAGGCATGTGACATGGGAGGGGCCCGAGGCTTTATAAATACTACTGCCAGACCTCACAGAGGGGTGTTTGTGGATCTTCTGGACAGAGGAAGCCTCTTTTTGGCCTCTGAGCTCTACCACCGTGATTTTGCCCAGGACCATGTGGACCTTGACTCTTCATCTCAGTACAGCCTGGATCTCCCTGTGGCCCCTTGGACATTTCAGAAAAGTATCTCTAGCTGTTACTCCATGGGTTTACCTACCCTGAACCCTATTCCCCTGCCTCTGGAATCCTGGGTGTGCCCTAGTCTCCCTCGAACATGGCCCTCCCTTGTGTTTATTTTTTCCCAGCTGTCTACAGCCATCATTATTCCATTGTTGTTTATATTGTTATTGTTGTTTTTCAAACCTATATATATCTTATATTAATTTTTTTTATTTCTCCCAGTAAAGTTCTATTTCTCTATATATATTTTTCAAGTATTTCTAAATTCAATTCATACTCCATCTTAATCGACACTGGGACAGTCACCTGTTTCTATTATCTGTTAAGCAGATGGTCTGGAAGAAAAGCAGAATTTTTGAAGGCATATCAAAATTTGTTTCCATGATGTTGAGATAATATGTTTCTAGAAACTGTATTTTGTGTTAATAAACAGTTGATGTGTAGTATTTCTTTCAGAGGGAAGGGAGCAGCAGAAGGAGGAAGCTCTTTTTACATCTAATAAATAGGATAGTGCAAAGAAGTCTGTCGAACAACACAGCAAGAGAACTTGCTGTATTTCATTTATGTGGTCTAGATTGTTTACCACAAGCAGTTTTAGAAGCTGCTTGTTATGTTCCAGTATCATCAAGACAAAAGGATAACATGAAACCTAGTGTTAAATCTCAATCAATCTGTCACATTGGCCAAACTGTGATAATATATTCTGAGTTTCAAACTTGCAGTGTATGAATAGAAACTTTTTTTAGCATTGTGAATTGTCATCAATATCCAAGAAGGTGAATGCAAGCAAAGATGGAAAACCTCTATCGAAGTTATATCATGGGCTATTGCTCATTAACTGACTATGACGGAAATTAGCTTGTAGAATAAAAGGATAATTTTGGAACTTATGTCATATATCCCATGTGTTGTTTTGTCTGTTATAACGTTTATTCTCTGCAAGTCTTTTTCTGAAGCTGCTCTTCAGCACGGTCCTTAATTTAAATGACTACCAGGGATTTATCATTACATGATGAATCTTTATCTCCTAGATGTAGAGGGCTTTTTAAAAAATGTTCCAAATTTCAACAAGTACTGAAGAATGACACTTATAAATTGAATATTTTCAATTCTCCAGCTGTATTATAAAAGTTAATATATTTTTGCCAGTAGAAATGTGTTTAAAAATCAACATTTTTCATCTCTTGGAACAGTGAGTAAAGTAGATGAGTGACAGGGATAAATTCAAGTGGGATATCTCTGAAAAAGTTCTAATTATTTGTAAAATATTGGAGTTTTGTTGCTTTAGGATTTTGGCTTTTTTCATAAATTTTTGTCATCAGAAGAATTATTTAGCTCTTTCTTACTTTTGCAAAATAACTGTACATCAAAAGTTCAGATCAGAGAAATATGTTAACTTTTGCTGATAATCATAAAGATTTTTTTAATTCTGCTTCTTTCAGAAATTACTCTTTTGAAGAACTGATTCAGCAATTTTGTTGTGGTTTGACCCTGGTTGGATGCCAGAGATTCACCCACAACCTCTCTCGGAGAAAAAAACTGGAAAAAAAACTTATCACAGGCAAAAGGAGGCAAGCTACAAGTGAAGAATATAAAGGATTTATTTATTAACTAACAAGATCAGAGCTTAATGTGAGAAACATCATTTTAAAGGCAACCTTTTTCCCCCACCCCTCCTTCTCTTACAACAGATCTCATATTCCCTTTTTCGACCGGGAGACAAAGTGGGAACAGGGGCAGGAGATAAGCCAGGCAAGTTGGTATTACTGACCAGATTTAGGGTAGGAACCATCTCTCTGCCCTTCCATAAAGTTCTCTCTCTCTCTCTCTCATGAGAGAAAAAAGTCTTTCATCACCCTTTCCCAAGTGAGATCTCCACCCGAGGACGACAGCTTTTACTGGCTTTTTGCTGCGTCATAATGAGCCCATCCCAAAGTACATAGATCAGATCCTACCACAATGCAATTCTGTCACAAAACATCTGTCCAAAGGATCTCTGCCGAGCTCAGCTCCAGCTCTGTATTTCTGGGCTCCCAGAACATCTGCAGCTGTTGCAGCATGATTCTCCAACTTCAGTCGTTGCCTCAGGTGGATTCTGCGTCACTGGTTCCTCTCTCTGTATTCCATAGGTTTACACCATGGTCCAGTCCACAAGCAGCAGTGAGACGCCTGGAAGAACATTTCTACCCCTTCGCTGGTTGACCTGGTTGGGGGGCCTTCATACCTTCTCAGCTTCTCACAGAGGCCCTGCTCTGGTAATCTACATCTTGCTGCTAACCATTTTTTTTACTTTCTCTCATATGTTGTTCAGTTCACAGAGGTGCTGTTATCTGCTTCTGACCTGGAATTCTTGGCAGTAGCGGAGGCTCAGGCAGCAGCTGGCTGCCCGCCTTACTGCCAGAGAAAAAAACCTGACATTCAAACCAGAACAAATTTATAATGAATAATGATAACTTAAACCAATAGAGATTTGATTGCTCTCCTATTCTGAATCTCCTTTGTTTCAATATTTGTCATTTGTAAATAGTCATTGAAGATTTTGGTTAAATAATTTTCTACCTACATCATGTGCAAAGTTCGTTACAATTGGTCTGTATTGTCTATTAAAGGGATGTTTAGGACTGCTCTGCAGAAGTCTTTTTGTTCCTGACAAAGTTGAAAATTCTAGCACAAATTCCTCTATAATTGGGTGCCCGACTCACAGGACAGCTTTTCCTTACTCATTTGCTGACTGTAATTTTTTGTGTTCATGGTATATAATAGTTCTAGATATTTGTAATGAGTACATGCACATGTAGAAATTTTTGACCAATGTCAACTGCTGTGACCATCAGAAGCTCAGTGAATCTGTCATTGTTCTGATGGCATAAGTGGCCTTTAAAGTGGGCATAAATTACTTTTACAAGTACTATATTTCCAGATCTCTTTGTGGTAGTAGAGTAGCATAAAACTGCCTAATATAAATTAGAATTAGACTCACTGTATTGTGCTTATTTCAGTTTGGTCTTGGGTTTATGTAGATTCTTTTTTCCTTAACTATGAAATTTTTTACAATCCAAATTTCCTTAGAAAAATATGTACAAGAATTTAATTTAAAATTTGAAAAATAATTTACTATCTGGTAATATAACATGCAGCTTTTCTTTCTACATTTCTGAGTTTTAGCCTCCAAAGGGTCCAAAGTTAGTAAACCTCACTAACAGAACTCTAAGATTTGTTTCTCACATATACTGAAGTAAACTCTCATCTCTTCCTTCCATATTAATAGAACTACAGTGTGAACTCAGCAGGTTCAAACAGCCAGGTTTTTATTCCCTTTACATGCAAGTTCCTCTCAGGTTATGAGTCTGGGTAATTTTGTTCTGCACCACAACTACTCCACAGTCCCTGATTATCAAGGACTGAATATGCATCTAATTGCCAGTTTAGTCCCTTTGGGTTGTCTGCTGCAGGAAACAAAGTAGATCTTCAAGTTGTGAACAGGTAAAATTTGGCTCCACAAGTTGAGAAGCTGTAAGGATAGTTGAGAACTGTCCTATTCCACCTCCCCTTATACTCCATGTTGTCAATGGGTCCCTGTTAAGCCTGAGTCTTTTCCCTTAAAGAATCATTGCTTTTGCAGACCTGTTAAAATGTGTCCTAGACAAATTTATGTCCCAAAGGTATGGGACTTGGGGTGCAATTTGAAATGTTTTATGAGGTGAAGTCGTAACATTAGCTATTTCTTGCTTGAAGCTACAGAATTAGTGTAGGTCTGTAAATTACCTTTTAAATCCAAAATACAATTGCTCTGTGATTATTCTTCAGCAGTTTGGACTGAAAATTATTTTTAAAATGGATTGCACTTGCCTGCGGTATTGCAAGGAGATTGTTTTTTTTTGATGATGGTTGGGAAAAAAATCCTAAACACCCCCCGCCCCCCCAACCAAACATCAAAATAAACAGAAAGAGAAAACTGGTGTGTTGTCATGAAATAAATTGCTTTATATGAACAAGAATAATGACATATTTGAAGAATTTTTTGCAATGTGAGACAAATGTATTATCTCAATCAAAACAAGATATACAGTCTGGTCTCCTATAACATGGACCCACAGTCTTATTTAGGATCCGCATAGACTGACTTCCACATTGAATGGCGGCCGCGCCGCTGCCGACCCCACCGTCGCTCCCCGTGCTGCTGCCGCCACCCAGGCCGCCCCTGCTGCTGCCCGTGCCACCATTGCCGCCTGGGCTGCCATTGCCGTGGCAGCTCGCGCACGCACAGTTGCAACATGGGTCTCCTACATTGCTAAAAAATCATACCACTAAGATCTGAAGCCGCAGTATGGGGGGCACGAAGTGCAAGAGGGCCGACTGTATAAGAAAGAAGTATGTCAGTTCCCTAGCAAGGTTTTGTGGAAAGATCTAGTATAACATATCTAAACAATAAATTACAAAGAATTTATTTTACTTCTTGTCCACAAAGCTCTTTAATACACCATTTTTTCTTTTATCAGTATCTTTGAATTAATAGATGTTTATAATAAAAAAGATAATCAGCTTAAATGGGCTTAACTTTACCCTCCCTGTAAATGTATAGCTAACACTTGAAGTACATATGGGGTTATGGTAGTATTGATGTCTAATAGGCAGCATTCATCAACCTCTTCCTCTCTTTCTTAATCTTTTTGTTAAGACAGTTTTTGCTATAGACCTAGCATTTCCTTGCATTTACTTTCACTAAATCCTTTTATAATTATTCCTGGCTTGACTTGATACCCCTCAAAATTGCTTGTTCTGTTGGACAAGGACTCAAGACAAGAATGAGCTCAAATATTTTAAATCAGGGGATTATGTCAAAGTAAGATGGGAAAAAAATGTTTCATGTTTATTTAAGTATCTAAAACCAAGGCCTATATTGTCTGCAACTTTAATCAGACTGCTGAAGTGAATTTGATTATTTGAAATGGATGGATGTGATATTGAAGGCATCTCAGAAGAATCTAAATTCCAAATTTGGATTGAAGAGTATTACTTTGACTTTGGCTATAAATCCTCTTCAGATTTTATATATTTAAACAAATTCCCCAGGATTTTCTAGTTTACTGCAGCTAATGACCACCCTCCTACCCCAAGTTGTTCTCAAAATCTCCTTATTAAACAAGCTCATCTGAACTTGTTAAAAGAAAATTAAATCGCTTTCTTTAAATTCTTCAACACCATCCCCCCTAATATTTTATGCAGTACACCTACAAATACATACAAAAGAATACCAATAATAATACTTTCTTATTGCCTTATTTTCTTATCTGGTAAAGTACTGACTTAGATTATTTTTTTATTCATACAGTGAAAAGACAGCTATAGTTATCAGTGTCCCACTTGTCCTCCAGCTGCTTGGTCAGAAGAGGACAAGTTTTCTATATATTCTATACTATGCTTTTCAACATTATGCTAGAATAACACAGAATCATAAGAATTGTTGGAAGGGACCTCTGGAGATCATCTAGTCCAACTCCATCTCATCCAATATCCCTAAGAAATTTTAAATAGAGTAGAACATCTCAAAATATGTTAATGTAACTGAATCTATACTTGCATGCCTAATTATGGAGAGATAAATTACACTCTAGATTACATTAACTATTTTTGATTCATTCTCTACTGCATTCCTTGAAAGCCTAGGTGTCCATCTCATACACAGGGTGGACACCTACACTCTAGAAATGTAAGGAGTAGAGTTGAATCTTATCCTATGGCACTGGAGACAAGCTAATTTTTTTCTTCTCTTTGCTCACTGACCAGCATAAAGGGAACTTGAATGCCAAGTGCAATTACACTGTTAATTCAGAAGTTATAACTCATATGGTACAATATATGAAGACTCAGTCCAGGATCTTTCTTACACTAGAAAACCTAGACAAGAAAGTACACAAACTAGTAGATTCTGGGACTATGAACTCATCACATAAATGATTCAAGTGACTCATTGTTGATTGTGAGAAAATTCAGTAGTCACAGGTTCACAGGTTATTCTGAGTTGGAAGGGACCTACAGGATCATCTAGTCTAACTCCCAAGTGAACGCCCACCCAGGGATCAGGCCCACAAGTGTGGAACCATGGGCACCATGCTCCATCCATCCAAGCCTCCCATCATCTAGGCCATGTCATTGAGCTCATCGAGTCTTCTCTTAAACACCTCCAGGGATGGCGACTCCACCACCTCCCTGGGCAGACCACTCCAATGAGAGATAACCCTCTCTGTGAAAAACCTCTTCCTAACATCCAGCCTAAACCTCCCCTGGTGTAGCTTAAGCCCGTGTCCTCTCATTCTGGTGTTGTCAGCCTGAGAGAAGAGATTCACACCCACATGGCTGCAAACTACCCTCAGGTAGTTGCAAACACCAATCAGGGCACCTCTGAGCCTCCTCTTCTCCGGGCCGAACAACCCCAGTTCTTGTAGTCGCTCCCCATAGGGCTTGCCTTCCAGTCCTTTCACCATCCTTGTCGCCCTTCTCTGGACCCTCTCAAGCAGCTCAACATCCTTCTTAAACTGGGGAGACCAGAACTGCACACAGTACGCAAGATGTTGTCTGACCAGTGCCAAGTACAGGGAAAGGATAACTTCCCTAGTCCGACTGACCACACTGTTCCTAATACAGGCCAGGATGCCATTGACCTTCTTAGCCACCTGGGCACACTGCTGGCTCATATTAAGTTTCCTGTCAATCATTACATGTAAATCCCTCTCCATTTCACTACTCTCCAGTCACTCATTCTCCAGTTAATAGCGATGCATGGGGTTGTTATGTCTAAAGTGAAGAACCCAGCACTTAGTCTTGTTGAATCTCATACTACTGGAGTCTGCCCATTTCTCTAGCCTGTCAAGGTCCCTCTGAAGGGCCCTCCTACCCTGCAGTAGTTCAACATTTACCCCCAGCTTGGTATCATCTGCAAACTTGCTGATGATGGACTCGATTCCCTCATCCATATCTTCAATAAAGATGTTGAACAGTGCCAGGCCTAACACTGACTCCTGTGGGACTAGTGACTGGCTGCCCTCTAGATGTGGCACCATTCACCAACACTCTCTGAGCTCGTCCATCCAACTAGTTCCTAACCCAACACAGAATGCTCCTAACCAACCCAAGCTCTGAGAGTTTCTCCTGAAGCTTATTATGGGAAACCATGTCAAAGGCTTTGCTAAGATCCAAGTACACTTCATCCACAGTTTTTTTCGTCAACGAGGTGAGTCACCAGATCATACAAGGAGATTGTATTGGTCAGGCAAGACATGCCTCTCCTAAATCCATGCTGACTATATGTAATGTAGTGGTCATTTTGCAGTTGCTGTGTAATAGCACACAGGACTATCTGTTCCATGACTTTACCCGGGACCGAGGTAAGGCTGGCAGGTCAGTAATTACTTGGATCATCTTTCTGTCCCTTCTTGTGGATGGGTATCAGATTAGCCAATTTCCAGTCTTGTGGTACATCACCAGTAAGCCAGGACTGTTGGTAAATTATGGAGAGTGGTTTAGTGAGTTCATCTGCTAGTTCTTTCATCACCCTCAGATGGATCCCATCTGGTCCCATGGATTTATGAGAATCCAAGCTATGCAGCTTGCTGCAGCTGCGCTCCTGAGGGGTGCGCTCCAACTACTTCCTGAGTGCCCCCAGACCAAAAGTTCTGTGAGTCCAAGACGGCCCCTCTCTTCGCACGCGGCTCAGCAGCGATCCTAGTGAATAGTAATAGGACTTGGATGTTCATTTTGCACAAAAATAATACAATGAATTTCATTTTTCAGAGCAAAATGCCCTTCTAGGCACAGAAGCATTTCTTGGTTTAGATGATCATATTACTGAAGACAGAGTTTTTCTGGAGATATCTGTTTGAAGTACATAAAGTCATTACTTGTTCTGGCAGTTCTATGCTAAATGTCATGACTTAAGTGGAGTTGTGTTGGTTACAAATTGGATTTCTTGTCTAACAGAAACTTACTTACTCATGCCAATATTAAAGATAATAATACTGACTGAAATAGAACCCATTTTGCAGAAGTGGTTCCATAATTAAAATGTCTGCAAAACATGAGTAGCGGTTACTGTAAATAATTGCAAATAATGAGATACACAAGTAGACAGGGAGAAATCTCACTAACTCCTGAGTAAGTAAATTCTTATTTCTTAAACTAAGGCATCAAAGACAAGTGATACTTTTTGGAGATAGTGGTACTCATGTATGCCTTTCCCATTTTCTTGTGGTTTTAGTTGTTCAAAATTTTCCTTCCTTGGTTATGTCATTAAGTTAGCCTGCATTACTCCTTTTCAGTGGGGAGTTTTTATTCCTTCATGTCTTCAACACATGCAAAATACAGTCAGTACTACAGAAATCAATATGATTGCTGCTATTAACTCTGTCCACAATGTTAATATAACAATCACAAAACATAAACTCTTCATAAGTTCTGCAGGTTATTAATATTCATCATCTTGGAATTGCTTTTTTAAGAATTCAGGTTTGCTTAGACAACTAATCACCAAAGGTCAAAGTTGTAACAGGTTAGAGAACACAGGAGAGATCAGTTTTCTTATTCTGGATTCTTAATTTTTGAAAGTTTATACTACAGATTGCATATTGACCCTCCAACAGTCCTGATGTAAATTCTTTAGGTTTAGTTCAGTTATTCTCTGCATTTAGAAAGGAGACTTAAACAACCCCCCCAGACCAAAATAACTAATAATAATCATTTGTTTGCTTGCGGTTTTTTTGTTGTGGGTTTTTGTTTGTTTTGAGGTAATTAATTATACAGTTATACTTTTTTTGGTATCTTCATATATCTCTTTTGCAAGCTTTCTTGTTGGCCTTTGACAAATTGCTGACAAAGTTCATAAAAATTCCCAGAATGGAATAAAAAAGCAGCATAATATTAAAACGTTGAATAATGCCACCATCTTATTTTCTCTTGTGTAATTTCCTTTAAATTATTTACAGAAAAATTTTGTAGAGTTGGATTCATCAAGCAGGAGGTGTCTGCAATATAGATGACTACATCTGGGCTAGTTACCCTATTGACAATTTGTAGTTAGTCAAAAGAAACAGGCCCTTAAAGTAGATACAATCAAGTCTAAAAATAGAGAAGAATTGTGCCCTATATGTACCTCTTTCTCACAAACAAAACCCACATATATGATGCTATCTTTACGAATACATTTTCTGTATCTCACTTTAAGTATCTTTAAAATATTTGTTTAGTTTTAGCAAGTAGATTTGCTAGGAAATTAGGTAAGATTTTCACCTCAACATTTGAAAACAGTCATAAGATCATAAAACATCAGAAAGCATCACATACTAGTGAGATAAGCTTGATCTCAGATGCATACAAACAGTACATTCTCAAAGCTATTTTTTTGCTCTCATTGAGAAGTCCTTGTCACATCATAGTAAAGACTTCAGCCTTCCCTTACCTGCAGCATAAACCAACCTGACCTGACAGTCTCTCACCTAACCTAGTGACAATGATACTAGTCTATAGATTTGTTCACAGATAACTTCTGACACCTTACAAGAAAATTGATCTATAGGTAATCTGAATCTTGCCTGACATTCAGTGAAAAGTGGAAGCCAGATCATCTACTCTTACTTAGGTGTCAATAAAGCACAAAGCTGGATCTGAAAGAAGGTGAAACATTAGACCACTTCCTGAAGTAAGACAGTGTAGGTATACTCTTCAAGGATACAATCACCAAAGAAGGGTCCTTACTGATGTGTCCTTACAAAATCCAATTAAAATCTTGAAGAAATATCTGGAACTAGTTATACAATACACAGATCTGCAAAGATTTTCAGCGGGTGCCTATCTTCTGATGAAGAGTTGATCCTGGTTGCAATAATGAAAAACAGTCCTTGTTGCTGTCTACATTCTGCTAAAGGTACTGTCTGACAAGAGCAAAGTAAAACAAATATCCCTTTCTCCTGAGCTCTGAACTCTCTGCTATGTGATAAAGAAGTGCAATATAGAAGCTACAGAACTGTTAGCCCAACCACAGTAACTGGAAAATCATGGAGAAAGTAATGGTGCTATTGAAAGACAATTAAAGGGCAATGCAATCATCAGGCACAATCAACGCAAGTTGATGAAGGGAAAGTCCTGTCTCATAATTTGATATGGTTCTACGATAAGGTGGTGGACAAAGTGGCTAGTGGATGAGGATAAGGCAGTGGACAAAGATTTTTTATTTTAGTGAGGCCTTTAATGCTGTCCTGAACAGTATCCTTCTGGAAGGGTTGTCCAGCTGAATGAGCAGGTAGACAGCATGCTTGGTACAGAACTGGCTAAAGGGCAGGGCTCAAAGAGTTATAGTTAATGCGGCTTTTAAGGCAATTGAGTGGACCTTGTGCAAAAAATAGACAGGAGACAGGGTTATTTAATCATTTCTCTTGTTCAAGGGATGTTTGATGGCTGGGAGACTTAAACTTGAATTTCCTTCTCTCTCCAGCCTTGCAAAGCAGTTAACTCCCTAAAAAGATAACTTTTTCACAGACGACCTTGGAGCATTCCTGAGAGTGAGGCCAACCAAGCTGTTAAGAAGGCTTGGAAAGGAAATGTTTTGCATTTTTTCATGCCCAGTGTGTACACATGCCATTAAATTTAGCATTCTCACTTTTGGAAAATTGATTTTTCCTAAACCCTTCCACTGCCTGGCCTTTTGGGGTTATGTGCTTTATATTCCTTTACATCTGGCATAGTTGACTACTACCTCCAGTATAACCATGCATTGGTTGTGGAGAAAGTTGAGGACTAGGGAAGCTGTGCTGGTGATTCCCCATATTATCAGTTGTCCTAATGATGATTGTTGGGCCCCTCTGGCCACTTTTTTTGTGATGATGACCCCTTTGGAAACCTGACTTGAGATATGGTCTGTGACAGAGGCTGGCCTGGAGATGATCGAAGCAGCTCTGACTGATCCTTGCACATCTCATTTAGGTGAAATTTCTTTTTCTTTTTTTTTTTTCTTTTTTCTTCCTTTCTCCTTCTTTTCCCTTTTTTTTTCTTTTTTCCTTTTTCAGTGGTCTTCAGGTATTTTCAGTTTCTCTTAACATCAAGAAAACATTGGAAAAACAAAATTACATCAGTAATTTCAATTATTTGTGACTAAGTTAAGTGATACAAGAAGTACTTTGAAATAGATTTCTTTATTAGGAACCTTGACAATTCAATTAGATTTAATTTTAGACATTTTTTGCTAGGATAGAGGTAATTTTTTTTAATTACATCTTTCATGGTGCTGTGAACCGGATTTGTGATGTTGTGTTGATAACACCCTGATGTGTTAGTTATTGCTGAACACTACTTTCACAGCATCAAGATTTTTCTTCTTCCCTGTATTTGCCCTAATGACATTCATCTCTACTTTTCTATGCAGCAGTATAATTACACTATGCTTCATATGAGACCTTGTCATATATGTGTCCTGGTCTCCCAAGACTTTTGTTCAATGACTAAAAATATGAATTCTATAGGTTGCTAAAATTGTACGAAGTTAGCTATATTTAAAACAAGATGAAACTTTTTTTTATTATTTCTCATTCTTCTTACTCTTATGCCTCCTTATCCTGACATGTCTTTCATTTTTTCATATTAAAATAACTGACGGAGCAAAGAAGGAAAGGGAGAGAAATAATTTTTTTTTCAACTTTCTTCAGTACATTTTTAAAAGCAAGACTTTAATACATACAGTCAGCTTCTCAGCTTTTGAAAATAGATCATTTGTTTATCAGCTTCACTTTTAATTCCTACACTATCATTAGTATACATATTTCTGCAGGTTAAAATCAGCTAAAATGTGAAATTCTACTCATGGCTACTGCTCTGTCTTCCTTTCTCACACCAGTTCCAAAATAGTATAAAAAGTCTGTCCTTCAAAATAATCCTTCTTACAGCAATTTTTTCATGTGCATCATTCTCTGAATCTGTAATTGCCATGTGAGATAGTAGACAGGCCTCATTTTATTATTTGCCTGTACTTACAGTGTANATACACTTCAATACTTATTTTCTTGTCTCGTTTCTTGTTTTTATTTTTGTTTTACAGAAACTGATTCTGTGATGGATAATGTATTATCCTCCATATATGCAATGTGATATGTGCAATGTGATGTTTTTTGCAATGTGATGCACAAGGACTCTCATGGATTCATAGCCAGTTTTGTGGACTATGTAGCAGCAAAACACAAACCTTCACTTAGTCATTAATCACTTACTCTTTTCTGAAGTATTTTTTTATTTATTTTCTCCTTTCTCAGAGGTGGAGAAAAATCTTAGTTTATTAAGCATGCTCAAATCCCGCAAATTACAAAATAGATGGAGAATAAGCTGGAGAGTAACATTTGTCTCAAAAAAATTAAGTCTGAATGTGTATACATATTGAGCTGAAACAAATTAATACATAATACACACAAGTGTCTGTGAAGGGTCACATGATAGAATTTCCTATTTAGAATGACATTAAATATGTTTAATTTTCTTTTATTTTTAATGGAGTAGATATTTAAATTTGAGTTATGGTAACATAAAAAGCCTGGAAATGAAAAATTTATCAACATAAGGTGAGAAACAAACAAAGATAAAGAGTGTTGAGGTATTTAATTGTTTTTTCCTCAATTCTATATTAATTAGAATTATGTGATATTTGGGGGTTTTTATCTTTTTCATCTTACCTCACATTAATTTCTTACCCCTTTGGGGTTATTCCCTATTTTTAATCAAAATGTAGTAGATGTGCTAATCATCCTTTTTGCTTGGTTAATTAGTTACAAGTTTGCAAAAATACAGACTTATCTTAAGACTTTGATTTCTTTTATATTTTTAATTTTAACATGGACAAAGACTCATTAAAACATGTTTGATTAATGTTTTTTATTTGGGTATTTTATTTCTGTCGGTTTTTTTCTAAATTTACATTGTGAGTTGAATCAGGGAGCTTTAGAAAGAGCATTCTTCCAGATCAGTACATGGAATTTGATTTTATAAAGATTCAGTTGTAAAAGGACTTATTTTGATTATTTCAGTAATCCCTCAAATTTTGTGGGGTTTAGGGATTGAGTGAGGCCCATGAAACCCATAATCCATGAAGATAGGCAGCTCATGACTATGCAAATAAGCCACACCCATCACCCGACTCCCCTTCAGCCCTGGAGAGCCGGGGGGCTGTCTCAGCACCTTCCTCCATCCTCTGACCGGATGGAGGAGCAAAGAGAATCTCTTCTGACTCCTCACCACCTGGGGAGTCCCTGGGGAACCCATGGGGTGGCCACACTGCCACTATGGAGACTCCATGGCTTTCGTCTCTGCCGCCACCAGAAAGGCAGCGTCGTGCTGAGCCCCTCCAGGGCTTGCAGGGCCCCATCTACACCCCGCCCTCCACCATGGCTTGCTTCCCCACAGCTAACACGGCTCCATTCTCCCCAGAGTTGATATATTTCCTGTTTTATATGAGACACTTGCAGATTTGAGCTAAGGTGCCCGCCCCAATTGGGGAATTGGGGGAAAAAAGCAAAATCTGTTTAAACTTGGGGTGTTTGTGGCACCCGGCACTGGCACTCAGCAGGGCTCGTCACTTGCTACTTGGCAGCTTATGTCAGATGGGAGACCTCACTGCTTGGCTCTCAGCTGAGAGAGCTCAGTGCTTGGCACAGCTCTGTGTAAGTCATGCTCAGTGCTCATCAGCACCAGGGACGGTGCTTAGCAGGCCTGGTGCTTACCAAGCTCCTGGCAGTGTGCAGGGCCTTCACCAAGTGTGCTCAAAGCCAGGTAAGCATTTTGAGTGCAAGCTGTCCCAGGTGGTGAGGTTGACACAGTGTGTATAAAGCATACACTCAGAAGGCACAGAGTCCAGCTGAACTCTGAGTGAGCTGCCCTACCCTGCAGAGCATGGCAGTCCTACCCGCTGGCATGGGCCAGTCCTACCCCACAGGACTGCAGAGACACTCTGCACATACCTAGTTCAGAAAATGTAATGAAGAGTCAAGANTCCTTGTGGGTCCCTTCCAACTCATAATATTCTGTGAATCTGTGAATCTGTATTGAATCTATGATAGATGGGCCGCAATGTAGTGAGGGATTACTGTAGTTGCTATTGCCAAATACTTCCAATTGTGATGATGACATGATCAATTTACAGGAAAAGTAAAACTGGTTTGAACACATCTATGAGCATAGGCTGGGGGAGGAGTGGCTTCAGAGTAGTGAAGTGGAGAGGGACTTAGGTGTAATGATTGACAGGAAACTCAATATAAGCCAGCAGTGTGCCCAGGGAGATAAGAAGGCCAATGGCATCCTGGCCTGTATCAGGAACAGTGTGGTCATTGGACTAGGGAAGTTATCCTTCCCCTGTACTCAGCACTGGTCAGACCACATCTTGAGTACTGTGTCCAGTTCTGGTCTCCCCAGTTTAAGAAGGATGTTGAGCTGCTTGAGAGGGTCCAGAGAAGGGCGACAAGGATGGTGAAAGGACTGGAGGACAAGCCCTATGGGGAGCGGCTGCGGGAACTGGGGCTGTCAACTTGAAGAAGAGGAGGCTCAGAGGTGACCTGATTGCTGTTTAAAACTACCTGAAGGGCGGTTGCCACCAAGTGGGTGTGGGTCTCTCCTCTCCAGCTGATGACACCAGAACGAGAGGACATGGCCTTAAGCTACGCCAGAGAAGGTTTAGCCTGGATGTAAGGAAGAGGTTTTTCACAGAGAGAGTGATCTCTCGGTGGAATGGTCTGCCCAGGGAGGTGGTGAAGTTGCCATTCCTGGAGGTGTTTAACAGGAGACTCAGTGAGGAGCTTAGTTGGTCTAGTTGGTGGGAGGCTGTTTGGGAGTTGGACTAGATGATCCTCTGGGTCCCTTCCAACTCGGAGGAGCCTGTGAACCTGTGAAATCTAATGCACTAAACATATCCTTGCCGTTTATTAAGTTGTGCAAAAAGTAGAGAACATTAATCACTGCTACCATCTGTTATTTCCTAAAAGAAGTTTGCAGTGATAATAATTGTCCATTTTGTTTTCATTCTGAACAATTTGAATATTAGTTTAGAATATTTTCTCACAGACTAAATTTGAATTAATGGAATCTCCAAATTCAGGTAGTCATATTTGTCTGATAATGGTCTAATTAAATTTAAAAAATCCATGAATCAGTAGTATCAGAAAGTTATATCTACTTGAATGCTGTTTGGTAACTCTGAAATAAATAAGTCCTGCTGTTACACCTTCTATATTGTAAATATAACAACATTTGTCCTAAGTCTTGCTTCTATTGACTGAATCCTGAGGACTTGTTCATAGCTTGTAACACAGCATAAGGTGAGCAGCCCTGAGAAGGATTCAGAGAAATTGTTTTTTCATACAAAATACATTTCATGGCTGTGGATAAACACTAAGGTAAATCCCAGAAAATATGAATCACTATGATGAACACTCTTTACTGAGCCTACCCACAAAAAGTTGGTTTACCTGAGGCATGTTGTACCAACTCATGTATCTTTCATTTTCAGACTTAGTTTAACTATACCACATAATGAAATCTTTCTTCTGCAGTAAAGACACTGAGACTACAACTTTGAGGACTGGCTTTTTGTCGAGCAATAGCGTCTCCAGTGAGAGGTGAATGATGGAGAAATTTAAAACACTCTTATTTTCTGGAGCTAGTACATATAATATTGATTTTGGCTTCCAAAGCTGCCATTATGAATCTGTGTTGGTGAAGAAATTAGTGAAATATGAAATTAAGTGCTTAAAACTAGATTTTTCTTCTTAGAAACAAAAGTATTTCCAAAAGAAAATCCACGGTATGTGGAAAGTTAGGTCTACTGCTTCACAAGATGTAGCATACATACTTCACTCTAGAATATAATTTGTTTACTCAAAATATGTTTTTAGCTTGAGGGCTTTCAGAATTTTAATGAAAGTTTTCTTGATGTACTTTTTATTATTTAAAAGGAAGATGCTGTCGAGAACATCACAAGCATTGTAAATTATTGTTTATGTGTCAGGATGCAGGTGCCAGTATCAAACCTATTTACAAACATCACTGTTTCTTTTTAGAACTAGAAAAAAATATTTGGATGATCAGAATATATTACTGAACATATATACTATTGTATCAAACATGCACTATGTTACATACTACAGAAGTACCTGGATGGATTGCTAGTTGTACAGAACATAAGCTAAAAGTGGGGCTTAGGATAATGGACTACTTGGAATTTCAGTTGTTTTATAAGCCTGATGGGATGACAGAACATTTTGCTTTATATTTAAAGAAATCTTGTGACTAAAAGAAGGAACAAATTATATATGAAATAACTGTAATCCCTTTGTATCATCTATCCTATGGAAGTCAGTGGCAGAAAAGAAAGGACAATTTCTGCAGAGTGATATGGTATCCTCTAGTTCTGTAACTGAAATNCCTTCCAACTCAGAATATTCTGTGTTCTTTCTGTGATCTCTAGCTCTGTAACTGAAAATTCTGTATCCCCTTAAATACACAGTTTTATCATTGGAGAAAATTAACACATTGAAATAGATATTTCAGCCATAGAACAATGAAAAAAGTTAAAAATATTCTAATAGAATAATGGTTTGCCTATTAGCTTCTATGGTTTGAAAGGTAGGTATGTCAAAAATAATCAGAATTAAACTCTCACATAAGACCTCAACAACACCATGGACAGTAAACTTTACTGTACAATCATATAGATGTTTGGAACTGACAACCAGTAAATGTGCATGTTCAAAAGAGTTGGCATAGCTACCCTGGGGAAACATTTTCTTTTTTGTAGAGGAATGGAATATGCCTAAAAATAACCATGTGTTTAGTCAGAGTATTTTCAGCTTTCTAGACTGATAGAAGGAGGAATTAAAGGCATATAAATAAGCAATCACAAAAAGCATAAGATCAAATTTTCTCCTAGTTTCTAATATGCAAAGAAAAATTTCACTAATGGTCGAAGTGTACACTGTTCTATCATTTATAAAAAGGGTGGTAATATGAACACTAAGTAATAGATTTGTCTCATCTTTAATTAGGCCTTCTGGATAAAAGAAGAAGTTCGGTGGGCATTAGGACAAGTTAAAAAAAAAGTGCAACATATATTAACTATGTTACACATAAAATGTGTTCTGAATTAAAATTATCCAATATTATTGAATATACATCCAGGAATATGTATGTATATATCCCATTTCTGGCTTTAGAGATTTGCCATTAATTCACATAGACTAAGATATTATCCAAATTTTTAGTCTTTGCAATTCAGTGCAGTAGAATTAGTTCTTGCATTAGCAATTCATTATTTAGAGGTATATTGCAAAAACCCTACGTATAGCAGCAATCAGAAGCAAATGGGAAGGTAAAAAGTTAAGGCCACAGTTGAGAATTGTACTTAACATTCACAGATCCCTTTCCTGCTGTGAACTATTAACCTAAGTGTTTATCAAAGAAGACACAGCCTTAACATCCGGTTACTTAACCAGAATAATGACCAGATGTTACACTTTCAGCTTTGGGCTCACGACATTTCTCTTTAGAGAAGCAATGAATTTTGTCATAGCAATTTGTGTAAAGAGAAGAAGTCATGAAGTATGCTGCCAAGTTCTCTCTGGTTCATTTGTTATGATTTTTGCACCTGACACAATGTCATGGGTTCAAGTCTCAAAGTGACATTTTGTAGCACTCCACTGATAGAAGAGCTATTTGTACTTTAGGTGACATTTTAAAATAAGCTCAGTGGCAGTTATCCAAATATATGCAAAAAATCATAAGAGGCATTTTCAGATAAGAGTTGGAGATAATAGCACTCTTGTGGGCAGCATCTCCTCTCTATAAAACTCACTCTGATACCCAAGATTGTCTGTGAGCTATTGCTGAGCACATCTGTAATGGCTGCTTCATTTTCTTCAATGTCATTTTGTAACAACTCGTTATCTTTGGGAATTGTTCAGTACCTGGGATTGAAGCAGCATTGTTAAATCACATTCTATTCAGAAAACACTAATGTATGCAACATGAGTTTTTGTCACTTATTATAAATTAACTCCTTGATTCTGGTAACTGTTTCATTCTTTATCTGCTAAGGTAACAGAAGATTAGCCTGTTCAGCGATAAGTTAGTTGTCTGTAGAAAATTACAACACCTGGGCATATGCAGGTGGGATAAGGATGCTACCCTGAGGGTAAGTGTTCTTTTCAGAGGCTGTCAAGCACCAGGTTTTTTTCTGCAGGTTTGGTTAGTCCTGTCAAGAAGGGAAGTTTATTGACCCAAAGTAACTACGATAAATTGGTCTGGTGGTATAGATGGCTTGATATAGGTCTTGCTGTAAAATGTTCTTTTGCAGTCTTTGGTCACAGTCATTTTCCCTTTCAACACAGACTTTTTTCTTTTCTTGGATGAATACAGTTGTCATCTTATTTTGTTACAACATATTTAAATATTATTGTCATTATTGGTTATGTTTTGCGGTGAGAGCTAAAGAGCATATGCTTTTTCTCTTATCCAATAAAAAAGTCTTTTGCAGGTGGAGTACAAAAAATACAGGATGTTTCCATAACATTTATCATATTCTGGAGATATGTGTTAAATAAATTAGGAAACCTTTATGACTCTTGTATGTATTTCAGTAATACATGTAAGTGATCTATAAATTAGGTCATAAGTTGTTTTGTTACACTTCAGGTTATATTTCTCCACTGCATGTTTATATAATATGTACAGAGCAGTTTCAGTGCAAACTTTGCATTATAGTGAAGCTCAATAGATATGGAGGAGGAAAATATTTAGGCTTCATCATCAATTACAAGGATTCATGTCATCAGAATGTTATATGGAAAACTTGTACCTGGATTTTGAACATTTCTGTTTCTCTTTCTTACACTTACATACGTGCCCAATGTGATCTATTTTGTATCACAAAGAAGAGTTATATGACAAATGAGGTAGTTCCAGAAAAGAATTAGTATCACATTCTGAAGAGTTTGTGGCTTTTTTTTTCTTTGAAATATGATATTCATAACTGAATGAAAAAATGAAAAAAATATTCAAAAAATAACATGATGCTAACAAACCTGCTTTACTGACACCGTATACGTATAAATCAAATGAATGAATGGACCTGCACAGGGTTATATATTTCTATCTATAATTACAAATTACTTTTAAGTGAAGTCTAACTACTGTCTATATTTTAATTATAACTGTGTTTCAGACAAGCAAATACATTCAATACAACGTTATTCAAAATATTTTTCCAGAATTAAATGAGTTGCAGTAGTTGCCCTGATGACAAAGAAAATATGTTTCCTGGACAGCTTTCTTGACTGCCAGAAAAGGTTTGCTGTGGTGTCAAATTTAGAGCCACATTGCCCTAACAATATCGGAAAAACCAAAACTTTTGTAACTGAAGGACTCTTCACAGCTTCAACATCTGTATCAAGAATTATATGGAATAGGAATACTAAATTTAAAACGTAGGAAAGCAAAAAAGGTGAAGGCAAATGGCTTTCAATTGTTTATATCTTGACTGCAGCTAATATTTGATGGCATCACATGCGATAACATCAGAAGATTAATCTACAGGCATACATCTTAGATGACAAAATGACTAGTCATAGATAATTAATATGATTAAAATATATTGGCCAATAAGAGTGGAAATGATTTCTAACTTGAATGATAGGCATGATAGGCAGTGGTACATACAAAAAGCTTCTGGCAAAAGTGAACTAGCAGACTTAACAGTTCTAGGCAACGTGCAGTATAATTCCAGGCCTGTGGTATAATTTAGGACACATTGATGTCTCTTTCTATTCCAAACAACCTAACAAAGCTTAGGATAGATTGATAATGGGAGTTGAGATCATGTGTGGCAGGTGATTGACTTTGAAGGATCATATAAGTGTATATATATATATACACATGCATAAATATAAATATTTAATCCAAACTAGCAGGCTGAGTGTGTTTGATTTCTACTTTTGATGTAAACCTGAAGAGTATCCATTAGACCCCAACTATTTTCTGTCACTTCAGTCAGACAGCTTGGGTTTGCTGTTTTTGTGCTCCAGGGATATGAGACGCTTCAACCCCCAGCAACATGCTGCTTGTTATGGCTTCAACTCTGCTAAGCTTCAGGTACAGAATCGACCTTGACTTTTCCTTTTTGCAAGCTTTTCTCTGGGTTTAGGAAACAAAAAGGGTGGGTAACTTGCTGCTTAATTTATTTTGTCAGCATGACTTTTAAATTTAGATTTCCAAAGCTGATTAGAGGATTAAGCTGAACAACTGCCATTATAGTCGACCTTCTCTCAGCTAGTTTGAGAATTAAAACATGCATTTTTTTGGTTTATAATTTAATGATGGTAAAAATTTTGTATACAAATCAGAGTAGTCTCTAACAAGGAACACTTAAGACCAACATTTTCTTATCTAGTTCTACATGAAACTAGCTGGACATCTGATGGAAAAATTAAAGGGAAAGAAAGACAATACAACATGTCTTCAAATAATAAATTAATTAATTCAGTTTTCTGAATTGTAGCAAGATATACATGCAGGTTTGAAATAAAATGTTATTAACTCATCAGTGTGTCATGAGTTTGGAATAACTTTTTGGTTTTGAGGGTACCTGTTGCTTTCTGTTGGAAATTCTTTTATTTTCTTCAGTTTTGCTAGGTGACGAGGAGGTGGCAATGGTTTCCCATTTTCCCTGGGCCCTTGGAGGGCAGCAGGGCTGGGCTAGGGAAGGCCAGCTTGGCGGGACCAGGGGATGAGGAGCTGGCAGGGCCCGTCTGGCGCTGCCCCACTGCTGCCCCATGGCACCAGTAGAGGCAGTGGCACCAGGGGGCGGCTGTGTGTGAGTGGTGAGAATGGCATCCTGGCGGCGGTCCAGGACCCTGCAGGCCAGTGGCAGAAGGGTGCGGGGTAGCAGCATGGCAGCAGGTTTTTGTGTTCATGGCAGCTCTGATGCTGGCAACTCTTGGATCTGCACTCTTCTCTGTGCTCCTGCTGGTGGCGTGGTCACATGGCCACACGGCCATATTTGGTAGCAGACATCTTGCTGGCGGCCACTTCTTGCCAGAAGTTGCCACAAACTCTATCATGTTTCCGACCACGACAACTCTACACCATTTCTGATTGGTAAAAAGGGGAGAGAGGAATCAGAGGTGGGGTGGCGGAGCTTTTTAAACCCAGTACACATTCTCTCTCTCGTTCCTTCTCCCCTGACATTCAGAGTTGAGAGACAGACCCCCGTGGCAACTTCCCTGCAGGCAAAATATACGGCCATGCGGCAGCTTCCAGCAGCATTTGGGCACATATCTACCTTCCCCACATCGCATCCATTCTCCTNACTGTCTTCTATAAACAAAGACACAGTGATAAACAAAAACTGAGAACTCATATGAGAAAAACTTGGGGTTAGGAAAGCTTTGAAACACTGTAAAATATTTTTGAAATCTGAATACAGTTGTAAAGATTTTGGTCCAAGTGAAATAAAAAAAATGACTGTGCCATTTGTTGTGAATCAATGCTTGTTTGGCTTTTTCTCTTGCTTTTTTGTTTTGCATTGATCATGATTACAAATGTCAGACNAAAAAAAAAAGTAATAAAATATTTTTGAAATCTGAATACAGTTGTAAAGATTTTGGTCCAAGTGAAATAAAAAAAATGACTGTGCCATTTGTTGTGAATCAATGCTTGTTTGGCTTTTTCTCTTGCTTTTTTGTTTTGCATTGATCATGATTACAAATGTCAGACTCGAATCCATATTTCCAACTTCCATAAGAAAGATGCATCAAACAAACATTGCAGGATCTGACAACATAGTTGTCTTTTGTTCCTAAAGAAGAAAAGAATAATTAACTACACTGGTGCCTGGGATGTCTGACATTCCATTTGAGAAGTTGTTCCTATTATTTCAATAACATTTCTTATTATTTATGCTCTGGACTGCTATTGGATTTGAATGCAAAGGCTGAGTATAATATTTTGTTTTTCTGCACATAATTGATACAAATTATTTCAATTGTTGTTTTCATATATTTTCAAGTTATATTAATTTCCTTTAATTCAGCTTAGCAAAACAGAGGACTTAATTGTATTGAACTGTACAATAATTTCATTTATCCTTCCCACTTCTTATAAAGATTTATTGTCAATGATGATGAAATAATAAATGGTTCAACAGTTCAACTTAATAATTGTCATTTAGGAATGGCACTTTTTCATTGACAGTTTATGGAGCATCATGTTTATATATTGATACATATCAAGCATTAAGTTGATCTTTCTCTGGAATGTCCAGAGTATCTTACAAAGCTCTTATAAATAAAGAAAATAATGATAATGTTTTGGCATTGTGGTAGAATCATCTGTTTGTAAGGGAAAGTCAGTTTTTTGAAGTATAGCATCCACTTCAGCCTGTGGGAATGATGTATATAAAGTATAGATATGTAAAATTTAATGGCCTAATTTTGGGATCAGGCTTTCAGAGTGGAAATATAGCATAGCTCATCTTTGTGTCAGGATGTTCTTCCTTCATAAAAAGACTTCCTAAGAGGTGAAAATGGAATTGATATTGGTATTTGTTACGTACTCAACAAATTAATCTGGAAGTTAGTTTCTATGAGAATGGGAATCATATTTTAATTTGCTTTAGTTGAGCTTTTGAATCAATAGTCTATGACCATATTTGGATTCATTGTATGATGTTTCATTTTTACTTTATTTTTTTATTCTTATGCTATTGATTCACAGTTAGCTCCTTCTATTTTAATAGAAATTATTCCATGTTTTCATAGAAGAAAATTTCTAAAATGACACTGTGGCCATCAAATGTACTAAAATTTAGACAAATGAAATTATAAATACATCTGTTTCAATTGTTAATGTAAAAAAAGTATTTTATTTCAGTCTCTGAAAACCTCACATGTATTCTGTGAAGTAAGACTTCACCAACACTAGCTTTTCAATTTCACAAGTTGAAACTGAACATTTGGTTTTAAATTAAGAAATATTATATTTTTTACTAAATTGGAGGAAATTAACAACTATTAAAAAAAACAATTTTATGCATTACCTTAATCATAACGTGTGTTTCATCTTCATTTTGTCTCTGATGTCAAAATCCATCTTTATCTTTTTGTGATAAGTATCACTAATAGAATAATGGATACCATACTGTATTAGATTAGATTATTATAGATTACACAATGGTAAACTAAACAAAATTGGAAATCTAAGACTACAGCTAAAAATCACTGAATATACTTTTATACCAAGCTATTGTTTACTCACAGCAATGTTATTCATAAAAATGTAAATCATGTTTTCATAATATTTTGAAGAAAAACAAGGGGCAAGAATAAAAACAAGGGGCCCAGTATGAAAGCTCTTTTGTAGAAGTGAATATTACCAAAATTATATGAGTGCAAATATATAATTTTTAATTTCCTGATTCTAAACCTTACCCTGTGTCTTGGATTTGCTATAAATTACTCAGGATGACAACAGTCCCAAGAAGAAGGTCCCAAGAGGATTAGCGCTCCTCTCAATTGCCAGAGAACTCTAGGAAAGCATGCCACTGTGGGATACAAAAGTACCTCTGTAACAAGAAACAACACAGTATTGTCTGAGTGCTAAAGATCTCTAATCTGCTAAAACCTCCATGTCACTGAACAAGTATCACAAGACTTTATGAGCTTGTACTTGAAAATTTACATCAAATTATCCCAATAGCCTATGTCTCCCCGTGGTTTCCAACATTCTAACACCCTTGACCTCATGCATGCCTGCTCTGTTTGGTACTTAGAGGACTGGTTTTGTGGAGAACTTTCATCCCAAACTTTTATTCTACTGTTGTCTTGATTGTGTGGGAAAATTAAAGCAGCAGAGCTCTCTGTCATGCTAAACTATTTTGAAGCTGTGTTGGAAGCTATGCATGTCAAGACTGGCACACATGACACAAATTTGCATTTACAACATTATGGTCATCAAAAATAAACAATTTTACTATATTTTTATTTAAAATATATGAAAATGAAAAGTAAGATTCTAGTTTGCATATTAAAAGTAGATGTTATCAAGACAGAATGTTTTAGAGGGTTGGGGGTTTTACACTTAGAAATAAATTAATTCTCAGTGGGAAGTTAAAATCAATCTTTTTCCAAAGATTTTCTGTTTTGTACTAAAAGTGTATTTTGTCTACATGAGCAATTCTGTAACACCTTAGCTGATGACTGTATTTATGATATTTTCAAACCTTTAATTGCATAATAGGAATTGTATCTCAAGGTGAGAATAGAAAAATTTAAAAAATCAAGCTGCTGTTTTGATACTTGAAACATTTCGAACTCCAAATCACATGCAAACAAAATTGCACTAAATAAATATTTTTAGTGTTTCCTTGTAGCCTGAAATTTTTGTCTTAATTGGAAAAAGAAAACAGGTGAGCAACACTTTCTGTGGAAGAAAACCTACAGCTTTTATCCCAGCCTAGAACTCCAAAATATGTAATTTCTCTCAAATCCCCCTCCCCATACATCCTCGTCTGTTACAATATGGGGCTGTAGCTTTCATTCTGTTACTTTTAAAAGTATTAGTGAAATATCAACATTATCGATACTAGTGAGATAAAAATCACCACAGACACTCATAGCATGACATACAATGCTAACTTTCGGTGTTTATTCTTTTATTTTCACTTAAGATAACATTTGCAAATAAATATTAATCTAACATATTTTAGATCATCTAAAAAAGGCTGTGTTTGAAAATGTAAAATGGACATAGCCTAAGAAATACAGTTTCTAATGAAAAATAAAGGTAAATCAAATCATAGATCTTGACTTATAGACTCAAGACTCTTTTTCTTTTTTAAAGTTTTGTTTTTCACAGAATCACAGAATCACAGAATATTATGAGTTGGAAGGCACCCACAAGGATCATCTAGTCCAACTCACCATGTAACACCCGTACAGAGACCGAGAGCACATCCCAGAGCGTAACACCAACCTAGATGCCTCACAGCCTAGCAGGCCACTTCGAGCCGGAAGGGGCCGAGGGTCATCCAGCCCTACACCCCCCAGCTAGACCATGTCACTAAGCTCCTCGTCCAGTCTTCTCTTAAACACCTCCAGGGATGGCGACTCCACCACCTCCCTGGGCAGCCCATTCCAATATGCAATTACTCTCTCTGTGAAAAACCGCTTCCTAACGTTAAGATTAAACCTCCCCTGGTGTAGCTTGAGGCCGTGCCCTCTCGTTCTGGTGTCGTCAACCTGGAAAAAGAGGTCTACACCCATCTGGCTGCAACCTCCTTCTGATTTATCCTTTCAATAAAACCCCCAATAATAGTTTTTAAGTATTTTTCTGTACTTCATCATCTATTGTAACAAGCGATCACTCAGAAAAGTCCTGATAGATTTTTGTGATGTTATTGCTACATTGTATTAAACCAGTATATAACTTTTTTGAAACTGCATTGTGTTTTTTCAAAGTATATCAACATTATGCTCCATGAAAATCACTTATAGCAAGAATTAAAATCAGGGTTCTGGTGCATACAGTTCCAAGTTACATGACTGCAAATCCAATTGGGCCTGTATGATGTGATTTTTTCTTAAAAGGACATCTGTGATAATCTGGCTTTCTCTGGACACATGAATAAATTTTACATCGTTGAAGAGACTACTGCTAGCACTGTGTCAATTAGTACTTTGTCAAATTTAACTTTCTGCAAGTCACAGTTGTATATCATTCTTCTCAAGTACGGTTTTAAATAGTCTTTAATCAGTGCATCCTATTATAACATCTGCCCTTCTGAGGAACACAGAGGAATGGCAAAACCATTTTTTTTTCTCTCTCAGGAGCATGTCAGACTGCATCTAGACTGGTACACAAAAAACACCTTAGTTTAAGCTTCTTCTCTGTCCAGGATCCACATCACAGCCTGTCATCATATGCTTCAACCCCTCTTTCCTCTCCCCACCTTCCTCTAAACAGTGTGGCCTCATCCATTCTATCTTCCAGGAATAGTGTTTGTTCCTTGCTGCTACTTGAGCAGTGCCTGTATATTGTTTGTGAGAATGCTAACCTGCCTAGGTTAAAGTTGTAGTGGGGATGTACAAATAATTAAATAGGATGCAACCTTAGAAGCATAGGTCTCAGACATAATGTTCACCACTCCAAACATATCTTCTCCAAACTCCTCCTGGTTAGCTAAAAGCTTTGTCCTACATTATGCTAAAAGCTTTTGATTTCAAACCTCCTATTTTTGTAGAAAACCTATTCTATTCTCCCATCATAATCTGTTTGTTACTTCTATCCCCTAAATCCTAATTCTCCAGAAATCATGAGTAAAAATAGCCTAACCTCCTTGTTGCTCGCCCCTGGTGTTTCTTTTATTCCTCTTCTAATCTTGTCAGTGTTTTGTCATCTTATGGATTCACAGCATCTCTGGGAGAAAATGTATCCGAATTGATAAGCTACTTCCCAAAACTAGACTAGAGTATAATAGGCAACAGATTGTGAAGTCATACAAGAATGTAATTTGGAATGAATGTTTTCTTTACTTCTGCACAACATGATTAAGACCTACAATCGGTGACTCATTTGAATTACCCTGAGGCAATAGAGCATTATGCCTAAAATCTTGTTTACAGGCAAAGTAGAAGCATGCCTCATAGGCAAGTAAAGCCAACAATCTACTGTTAGTATTACTGAAATCTGAAGAGTGTAATCATTATTAGTGCAGATTTCATTCCTGCAAAAAACGAAAAGTAACAATGAGGTTTGCATGTTTATCTTTCTCTCCACTTTTCCTGATACTATGCCCACACTCTCTCTACTCCCTCTAGCATCCACTTGGAATAATTTCTTTAAAAATTCAACATAAAATGATGGCCTGTAAAAAGCAATGAGGATACAGTATTATCTGGCTATCTGGTTGCAATAGTTTTATCAAACCAGTATTTCTGTACTAAAGATGAACAATTTAATTTTAGGGGAGTAGTAAACAATGTCAGAATAAATTTGACTATTTATTTACAAGGTACTCACAAAATTTTAAGATCCATAGCTAAAATATCAACTTATCAGTATTATTATTAATAAGTGATTAAGGAGTGTGAAATTGTATAAGCTAGAAGCATGAAGGTAATTAAAATTAAATCAGTTTTGTCACTGAGTGGGACAGGCTGACAGATTACAGGTCATCAGCAGGGACTGTGCAGTTATGAACTAAGAAGTTGTATTTCAGTTGCTTTTGATTTTGTCGCTTTTTGGTTTTTTCCAACATCAAGATAGACACCACTAAGGAACTTTTCTGGTTTTACCAGGCAGCAAACTTTAGTGTCTTGGATACTAGGGGCTAGGGAAGTTAATCTTTCCCTATACTCGGCACTGGTCACACCACATCTTGAGTACTGGCTCCAGTTTTGGGCTCCCCAGTTTAAGACGAATGTTGACCTGCTTGAGAGGGTCCAGAGAATGGTGATAAGGATGGTGAAGGGACTGGAGAACAAGCCCTATGGAGGCGGCTGTGAGAGCTGGGGTTGTTCAGCCTGGAGAAGAGGAGGCTCGGAGGTGACCTCATTGCTGTTTACAACTACCTGAAGGGAGGTCGCATTCAGGTGGTTGTAAATCTCTTCTCTCAAGTGGCCAGCATCAGAATGAGAGGACATGGCCTTAAGCTATGCCAGGGGAAGTTTAGACTGGTTGTTAGGAAGAGCTTTTTCACAGAGAGAGTGATCTCTCAGTGGAATGGTCTGCCCAGGGAGGTGGTGGAGTCACCATCCCTGGAGGTGTTTAAGAAAAGACTGTATGAGCAGCTCAGTGACATTGTCTACATGGTGGGAGGCTCGGATGGATGGAGCATGATGCCCATGGCTCCGGGATTGTGGGTTTTATCCCTGGGTGGATGTTCGTTTGGGAGTTGGACTAGATGATCCTTGAGGGTCCCTTTCAACTCGGAATATCCTGTAAACCTATAATAGCTACTTCATCAAAACTTGCAGGAAAATGGGTAATTTTTATCTATACAGTTCCTTCTAGCATTTAAATTTTATCATAGCTTATATGCCACAAGTGATACTTGTACAACAGTTCAAGAACTACTGGAGTGTTCCTCAGGTTTGAAGGAGTAAGTGTTTTGTCACCACTGACTCTCAGTTATTGCATTGTTTTACATGCTGCTCCTTGGAGAGCTTCTGTGTATATTCCCTCAGTTATCTCTCAAAGCCTCTCATTTATGCAAGGACATTCCATGATCCAGCATTCCTGTCCACTGCACAACATCATCAACTTTATCCTTTCACTCAAATGATCCATTCAGTGCTCGAAGAACTGTTAGTATGCAAGTCCACACCTTCTGTGTAGAATGCCAGCTCATTAATATACAAATTTGCCCTGCACCCTCAGACATCTCCCTGGCACTGTTTTTGCACTGTGTTGCTGCGTATCGGTTGCCGTGCTGGCCGTGCCAGGGGGGTGGGGAAGTGGTGGAGCCACAGTGGCCATGCCCAGTGGGGTGGAAAGCAGCAGAGCCGTTGCCACTGCCGCCACACCTAGGACAGGGCAAGCGGCAGAGCCGCGTGGCAGCTGTGCAGGCTGATTTGCATATTCATGACTGCCTGATTAAATATTCATGCATGCCAGGTCGCGTATGCGCAGTGACAAAAAGGGACCTCCTTAATCACTGAAAAATCCACTAAGATGTGTAGCCGCAATATGGGGGACACAAAGTGGAAGAGGGCTAACTGTATCTGTATTTCTTTGGGGTTTTTTAATGCCATTTAAAATTTCAATACAGTTATAGACTTCAGTTGTTGCTTAGATAATTTTATAATTTTATAATTTTGTTTGTTTAACTTCTCTTTATAAACCAGATGATGTTGCTTCTGTCAGTTGTGTTACACTTAAGAACAAAACACTTTTTGCAGTTTATGCTTAAAGCATCCTGCTTCACAATTATAGTATACTGAGAGAAAATGTATGGTCAACTGCCATAAGTCAGATAATGAGACATGATTTTATAAAAAATATATATACTTCTATTTGTTTCTTCAATCCTATTTTGTAGAGAAGTCTCAATTATACAAATGCTTGATCATTAATGAAAAGCGTAGTCCTTATATGAGCTTGAAAATTTTGCTTGAAATATACATGTGAAAAATTATGAACTTTTCTCTGCTTCTGTTTATAACATATTTGTAACATTTAGTAGGTAAACCTGTTATATGTTTATAATTAATTGAACTTTAAACACTATGAATTTTGAATTCTATGAATTATGAAGTATTGAACTATGAAGTATGAACTCTAGTAATATTTTCCTCTGAAAAGTTAGGGAGATAATGGATTAAGAGTGAATTTGAATGGTTTGAAAATAAATACTGTAAAAATGTAGACTCATTTTACTGTAAGAAATGTGATAACACATTAAATGAAAGCAAAACTTTTTATTTTATGTATAAAAATGCGTTGACTCTGGAAGCCAGTAACACCTGGTTTTCTCATTTTCTCTTATGACCATAGAAAACTTTGTGTGAAAAATTTATGCATATTTATAGAGTTAAGAACATAGCATGTTTCTTCTGGAAATTCAGTGATTTCCCAGTAGTGGAAAATGTGCTGCTCTTACATAAAGGTGGACAGTATGAAAAAGGAATAACAATTAAATGCAGTGATCATGTTCAAGGAAGAATGATGATGGAAAAGGCATTAGGTATTCTAAAAGAAATCTGTTTTCTGTTTATAAAAACTTGCTGCTCTCCACTGTGCAATAAAACCTATCATACTGAAGACATGCATTGCAAGGCTATTATTTCTTCATAAGTATGAATGCATGGGGTGAGTGAAACAGGAATAACTGAAAAAGGTTAGTTACTTATCATTAAAATAATTTAAATATCCTTTCTCATTTATACAAGAAGTTTCAAGNTGTCAATCATTTCTCCTAAATCCCTCTCCATTTCACCAGACTCCAGCCACTCATTCTCCAGTCAGTAGCAATGCATGGGGTTGTTAAGTCCAAAGTGAAGAACCTGGCACTTAGTCTTGTTAAATCTCATACTGTTGGAGTCTGCCCATTTCTCTAGCCTGTCAAGGTCGCTCTGAAGGGCCCTGCTACTCTCCGGCAGTTCAACATTTGCTCCCAGCTTTTTATCGTCCACAAACTTGCTGATGATGGACTAGATTCCCTCGTCCATATCGTCAATAAAGATATTGAAAACTGCCAGGCCTAGCACTGATCCCTGTGGGACTCCTCTAGTGACTGGCTGCCCTCTTGATGTGGCACCATTCACCAACCCTCTCTGAGCCCGTCCATCCAATCAGTTCCTAACCCACCATGAAATGCTTCTATCCAGTCCATGCTCTGAGAGTTTCCCCAGAAGCCTATTATGGGAAACCACGTCAAAGGCTTTGCTAAGGTCCATAGTTGGTTCTTTAGCATGTTTCTTGAGGATTGCAGGGGCATTCAGTTTATCTCCTATGACTCTTTGGCATGACTTGAACTGAGTTCTCATGATCGTCACTCTATCTCTCTTGCCAGTTATTCTTCACAAATGCCTATAAATCTAGTGACCTTGCAGAATATTTTTGAGCTTATATAAAGGAGTGAATCTATGGTACTCTTTCCATAATTGAAACAAAGTATTGGACCTCAAAGCAACTGTGGTTCAAGGTATATAGGTAAGAAAGAAGAGAAGAGCTAATATAGTTCAGACTATTTAAATCTTTTGATAAAATCATTTTTTTCCAAATGAAAGAGAACCTGATACCCTAAGTATTATCTCACCTCAATAAGGAAATACAGAATGGTGCTGGTGTATACTTTTGAGGAGAAGGTGAATTTCAGAACAAAACACAATGGTAGGCAAATGGGCCAGATGAACTCAAGATTTATCTGCGCAAGCAGCCCCTGGNATGAAAGTGACCATACAAAATCCCGTGAGTACGAGCTGCACCACACAGCTGCATCTTTAATTTAGGAACTTGAAATAAATTCAAGAGAATGAAGGAAGGGAACAATTATGTGATGGTATCTTGGGGAGAGAAAACGAGACAAAAAGTTTTAGTAGGAAGAGAAACAATAGGAGTTTAACTTTTGTGTTTTCTAAAAGTTTGTTAAAATTCTATTTTTATTGTGGTATTATTAACCTCAAATTTATATTAAGATTTGAAGCTCTTGTGCCTCTTTATTTCCCAAATGCCAAATACTTGTTGAACAATGAATTAAAAGTAAGTCTCTTCCCTTCCCTCCAGAAAATCCAACAACAAACCGAACCAAACCAAATCAAAATCCAATCAAACAACAAAAAAACCCAACTAGAAATAAAACTGGTAATTTTTCTGCCAAAAATGGTGTCTGACATAGTGTAGAAACAAAAATAATATTAAAGTGTAAAAATGAAGAAAAGGGAAGGAAACAAGCCTCCAAAAGTCCAGTGTGTCATCAATGAAAATGAAATGCACCAATTTTTATCTTCTTTACAGAGATGAGGAATCAGACTGGTTACATTGAATAGTTTAATTTATAGTTTGAATTGCCTGGGAGCTACAGAAAAGCTAGTGTGGAGAAGAAAGGGTTAAAACAGAACTGAGGCCCAGGAAGGGTGTATCTCTCCTGTTGTAGATCTTTCTGCTTTTAATGGCCTTGCTACCTCTCCACTCATCATCCTGGTGGTAAACTTTATTTCTCTGCCTTTCTCAACATGATCAATACTACAGCTCTATACAGTAGCTATAATCCTGAGAGTTTCCTTCCTAACACAGTCGGCCCTCTTGCACTTTGCGCCCCCCATATTGTGGCTTCACATCTTAGCAGCATGATTTTTTAGCAATGAAGGATGCCCCTTTCTGCAACTGTGCATGCGCGACCTGGCATGCATGAATATTCAATTAGGCAGCATGAATATGCAAACCAACCCACAGAGCCACTGTGGCAGCAACGTTCCTTTCTCCTGGTCCTGCAACACAGCGGTGGCTGCCACTTGCCCTGGCCCTGGTCCAGTGGCGGCCGCGGTAGGGCCGCTTCTTTCCCACTATGGTGGCATCGGCTGCTCCTCCTCTCCTCCTCCCAGGGCCACAGCGGGGCCGCTCCCCTGGAGCCGCTGCTGTGCAGTCGTGTAGGATTTACACACTCTCAGGTGTCCGAGACTTTCTTGAGTGATTCTCCAGGAGATACTCGTCTACCCCAAGTATGGAGAGACCAGATCTATCCACACCGAGAGACTCAGGGACAGCAGCTTGGGCAGCTCCCCGTACCCATGGCCCTGGCCAAGCCGAAAAGGGTTTTTTCCCAGCGTGGGGTGGCTGTGGGCACCAGAAAGGGGCCACACAAACACTGATACACATCAACACAATGCCGAAACAGCGCCAGGGAGCCGCATGAGGGTGTGGGGCAAATTTGGATATTAATGAGCTGCCATTCAATGCGGAAGTAGGGCTTCGCAGAACCCAATTAAGACTGTGGGTCCGCAATATAGGAGACCCGACTGTAAATGCATATACTTTTTTTTTATAAGGATAATGAAAGGTATTTTAGCAAATTGACAGTGAAATTATATGGTATTATTTATACAATCTAAAATACTAGGTTATTATAATGTTTGTGTTGTGTTTCAACATTCTGTAATTTTCTGTTTCTAAAGAAGGTGATGCATTTGATTTTAGGCACATGGTTACAAGAGAAATGTAGGTGTGTAATGTCTTTCTTCTGGGGAAAAATCCAAGCAAAAACTGAGATACAGAGATTCCCATGTGCACTGTGTTTTGTGCATTTATAATAAACAAAAATTATTTGGCAACCCAACTATTTATTTTTCAGTGACGACAGCTGTCAAAGGTATGATGGGGTCTTGGAGTCAACATTGACTTAAATATATCTTTTTCTTTCAAATATAAATGGTTTGAAGGCTTTAACGCTTTTCTTTAAAACATAAGATTTGTTAGCAGACAGAAAATGAAGATGAAAGGCCACATCTACATGAAATACTAGATGTCTACAGAATTTATAGATATACCAGATCAATTTATGTGTCTGCAAAACTTCCTGACATATACTTAGATACAGGCATACAAGTAGGCCAGGAATGTGCCTTACTTATGTTGCTTACTGTTTAAATATAAGATATAAATCAAAATTCAAATCAAACTAATTGAGAGCTTGTGCTTCTCTGGTTTTCTGCATCATAAAATTGGCATTTGTTCATAAAAAATGAATTGATTGTCAAGATCTTTCAAGGTATAGTTTGGGGTGTTTTTTCAATCTGGAGAGTATCAGAAAAATATTACCACCTTTTTCTTTCTGATAACTTTGATCAACTTTTCCCTTATTTTTTCTAAAGCAGTTTTGTGCAGTTCGTTTGTGACAGAAATTGTGAACCACAAACAAGTACCATAAATTATTATCAGAAATCAGATTTCAAATTCCTAAGACATATCTTTACAGAGATTTTAATTAGCTTAAGTAAAAATAGAACATATCACAAACCATTTGCTAAATGCATCTAATAAACAATACATATGATTTATAAAATTGCTAATACAGTAGCTATGCACAAGAAATTATTTTAAAATAGTATTTTTCTCTTGCTTTCACATTTTATTTTAGTTTATGGAGAAGGATATGTCCACTCAGTAAAGATAAAGCATTGGCTGAAGTGGCATAAATAAGCAGAATGGACAGCAAAGTTTGCAATATTGATGGGAGTAACATTTACTAAGGTGATATAATTAGTAAATGTCTGTTTCCAACTGGCAAGGTATTTAAGAAAGTCAGAGAAAGAAAACACTGAGACATTTATATTCTAATTTGAGGATTTTTAGCATTAAAATTATACAACAGCTGCCAAGACCACAGGTAAAATAATATATTATAGGAAAGAAAGAGAAAAATAAGTTCAAGAAGCAGTTATTACTTATAGTATCAACTGTTTTGACATGAATATTATTCAGAAAGTTTTGCAACTTAGCTATTCAATAGACTTGAGAAATGAAAACAAACAATAATAAGATAAGATTACAGACTCTGGAAAGTGAAAAAGGGATCTGGATATGGAATATAAAACTATTTTATGAGATGAGCATTAAAGACTACCTGATAGCTCCTGAATTCTGATAAAGACAAATCAAATGTTGTGGCTGCCAGATATCTTTGTCCAATATTCATTGAACTACCAGAATTGCTGCTAGTTTTCACTGAATTTTGGAAACAATAAAGGTAGTTTTGAGAACACTGGACAAAAAGGACCTAACTTGGGCTTGGGGGTCTCTTTCTTCAGCCTGTACACAGACACTATGGATAAACTTATATCTCAAAAAACTGGGGAGGAAGGAGTCCAGGTCTGATTTATGGTCATGTGGACTGACCAATGAGATCTACTGGTGAGTAAAAATATAATAAAAAAATATAATTTTTGAAAGTGAATTATACTTTAAGAAATTATGTAATTTTCTTAGAAAATTCTTAGTGTATGTATTACATTCTTTTATCTAATGTAATTGGCTTATAATATTGCAATTAGCACAGTGGAGTTGTATGCATTGAGGCATGACAGACTGCTGTTAAGCATCTTCATCATAGGAGAAAAAGGCTACATTGTGATGATAGAGAATGATATAGATAGATACTGTACATTTTGTGTTCAATTCAGATAATCTATTAAAAAGATGGATGTAAAGCTAAATTTGAACTTCTGTGTCCACCATTAAAACACTGGGGAAAACAACATAAGAGAATTTGAGATATTTATTTATTTTTCCAGTCAGGCAATCTGTCATCACTGTAAGCACTGCTGTCTGCTCTGTAGTTTTCCACCGCCAGTCCTGTGCTCAGCTGCCATCTGCCAGTCCTCTCTAGCTGTTATCCAGCTTATATCACTAGTCATTCATGTCTCTTTCAGGTAAATATCAGTCGAAGCTGCTGATGTTTGTGAAATTATCAGGTTTGAAAGCCCCTCATAAAAAGAAACTGAATTTAGGCTTCTGGAATAGTGGTGAGGGGGTTTATGTGTTTCACACTATGAAAAATAGGGGTTATGAGGTTACTATAATTTCGAGACACCTTAACATGTTATATGCTTATAGTGTGAAGAACAGACTTGAGCTCCTGACTCCTGCTCTGCATGTGTGTGTTGTATCTGCTTCACTGAACAGACAACTAGGTGGACCCAATATATGAGGAGATCCTCACAGGTCAGCAATATACACTTGGCTACTTGCCTTATCCAGCAAAAGCTGTCATAGTATGAATTTTTATAAGGAGTTGATTTATGGATTTAAAAGCACCTATGTTGCTGAAATTTCAGTTTGAGAGAACATCCCTTACAGGGATATCATTATTTGGAAAAAGAATGAGGAAGCCCATAGATTTGTTTCATTTATCACAAAAGCCAGATACAGACTTAGCTCACTTGCCAGGTATTCTGAATTTCAGAATCTGTGCCTATATTGCACAGCAGGATTTTCTATTTCAGTTGTGCTTATGATATATATTGACAATTTGGGGTCAACTGAAAAAATATTTTGGCCTCTTGTCTCTTCATACCCAGCAATTGAAAAAGAGGAAGTCTGTTTTATTTCATGTATAATATTTGAATTAGATTTTGAATAGTATCCAGCAAAAAGAACATATTTTATGTTTTGCTCATGTAAGAGGCATACCAATACATTTTTTCATGCTTAGTCAGAACTGTGCTACATGTAATAAACCTGGCTTCACTTAAGCAATCCAAGGGCTCTACTCTAGGAATTGAACTTTCTGCATAACTAGCTCTTCAATTTTTATGCATGGATGGTGTAATACTGTGAGAATATATGCAATTAATTTGCTTCAAACCAGAATGAAATCAAACTTACACTTCCCAGTACAAATTGTCTTTGCTATTGCACTCTTCATTCAAGCAGAAGTTAAAGACTCAATTGCAGAGTTTGAGACCTCAGCCTCTCTTTACCATCTCTTTACCATCTCTATCATACTTAAACAAGAAGTCCATGGTAAATCATGGCTCTTTCGTGCTCTCATTTGTCAGAATTCTTGTCTTTTAAACACAAACTACAGTAATACCTTGAATATCACAGAGGGTTGGTTGCAGGAACCTGCAGCGAGAAGTGAAATTCACAAAATAGGGATTCACACACATGCGAATGCGACTCACCCACAGCCTTACTCCCTCAGCCTCAACGAGTCCTGGAAGGCGTTCCCCACCTCTCTCCATGCCATCTGCTGCCACAGACAACCTGCTGTCCCATGCCACTGCAGTACAGTAGCCACTGTCCATGTGCTGGTGTGGCCCCTGCCGCTGCCACTGCTTGTGGTTGTACTGCTGCTGCTGCTTGCAAGTGGCTGTGCGGCCATCACTTGCAAGTGGCTGTGCCGCCACCACTTACAGCTGCCGCCACTGCCCAGCACAGGCTGCTGTCACCCTCATCGTGGGAGAGGCATGCAGTATGCATATGCAAACATTTGCTGGGTCAATCAGCAGCCCTGGTTCTCCTGCTGGCTATGTGACATGGAAAACACCCATGAAGAGGAGATTAAGCAGGGAAAGTGCTTATTCCACTATGGACTAGATCAGTGAATGCTGAAGCACGAGGCAGTGAGGGATTACTGTATTAATGTCTGTGTAGCTTAAGTAAGACCAGGGAGTTAGACTCCCTAAAATTCAGACTCCAAGAACTAAGCTAAATCTTTATTTGTGTAGCAAAACAAATTTTTTTCATAACTTCATTGATGTTTTGGTAGAATTAATAAAAAATTTGCAGGTTTTTTTCACGTCTGGAAATATGTTTGCATTCGCTTTTCGTGTGCTGATCACAGAGATGGAGTCAGATCTATTTGGTGTTCTGTGGTACTCACCTAAACACTCAGAGAAGCGTGACTCAGTTTCCCTCTTTGCCTTGCAACCCCAGCTCTTTCCTCTTTCCATAGATCACGAGGCTAAAAATTCCAGACTTACTTTCATATCACTTAAGTAAGAAATGTATACTGGTCATCAGTTCACTTAAGCATTACTTGGGACATTTTTTCATCAGTTCTTAATCTCTGCTATATTGTGAGTACATCAATTAATTATAAAATGTGTAAGATAAAAAAGCTTACACAATTCCTTTAAGACCAAGTCCAGTAATAGTATCTATGTATAAGAAAGAACCCCACAATTGAACTCAAGATCTTAAATTTTTTATCAAAAATAAACTTTTATAGAATGTTTAAAATATCATACTTCAGATGGTATGGTGTCCTAGGGTGATTCCATTGTGTATATATATTCCATATCTTTGTGCTTTGGCTTTGGTCTATGAAGGAATTTTGTTATGGATACCGATCCTTAGTGACCATGGTCATTCTCTCTCTCTATCTGGAAGAAGAAAAAACAGAAGCAGCAGCTTGAGGAGGGAATTTCCAGCAATACTCCCAGAATACCCAGGTCACAGCTGCAGAGCCATTGGGCTAGTTAACACTCTCTCCCAAAAGTGCAGTATATAAAGCTTGAGAAGGGCTCCTAAGGGAGGTGTGCTCAAGCCCCGAGAGAGAGCCTCTTGTGGTTTCCCCTTCTTTAAGTCAATATATTATCCATGATTGCATTTTCTCCACTAACATTAATCTTTTACTATGCTTCTCAAAGTATGGATGCTAGACAACCACTTCACTGCTTTTATTAACAGTTTCAACCATTCAGTATATTTTATTAAGTCTTTCTCCTCTTCATTGCCCTTTCTCTCCAAGTCTGTAGAATCCTATTTTGTGGAGTTGTTAATTTTTGTACTTGTAATCAACACTCCAAAGGATGTCCTATGATCTTCTCCATCAAATGGTTTGTCATTTTGCAAGATGGAGAGGGATGAAGTAAAAAAGCATAAAGCAGCTAAAGAAGAATTAAGTAAATACTTCTTATTGGATTCAAAAATTAACAACTACAAATAAGATAAAAAGTTCTGGAAATATCTGTAGCCCCTCATTGTCTGAGAGATGCACTCAGTTTGCTTAGAGCTATCTGTAAAAGATTGTTTAGGCCAATCCTTTGAAATATTGGTTAGGACAGAATTTAAGGTATAAATAAAGAAAAATTATTTTGGTTTTCTGAGCTGATGTGCTTTAAAAGCTGTTGTTATAAATGTATTACTTGTTTTTTTAAACATGTAGGGTTTTTTCCCATGTAAGATACTACAAAGGCAAGGGTAATAGATCAAAATATTTTTAAAAGTTCTTGATTTCCAGTAAAAACTTGCTATTACCTGGAACAATAGGACACTGAAGCATTTAAATACACTCTGGATTAGTTCTTTCATGCTCCTACTAGACTGTTTAGAATAACCAAGCTTTTAAAACTGTGGGTGCTATGGTAACTGGATATTTCAAGGTGTCATGGAGACAGAGTACTTTTCTCCTGAGATGCCAGCTTGAGTTTGCTGTGAAAAAGCACAGAAGAGGCTTTTTGTTACCTTCCAAATTCAACTAGTTATAAAATATGACTCATACAAGAGTTGTATGATGCTGGTGTTGTTAAGATATTATTTTTAAAACTAAAAAGACACAACTGAAGTAAAATAATGCAGTTCTTCTCCCTCAATTAAACCTACTATGCAGAAAGAAAAAGAGCAGAATTTTCTTGGCTGAATTAAAAAAAAATATTTTAAAAATCAATATCTTTAGTGATAAAGAAAAATAAGATGCCCTGACGTAAGTTTTTATTATCAATATAAAATTTAACATATTTAGATAATTCCTACTTAATCCAGACATGTAGTTTAGGCACTTGTTCATCATTATACTTGTAACCAATAAAGATAATATTTTTAAACTCAAAGTGGCTTATTCAGTAATAGATTTAATTTAAATGATTTTTTTTCTTACTTTGTCCAAATTACTATTCCAATAAAGACTTTACTGTTCCTCAGAGAATGAGGTTCTGTTGATGTGATCATATTTGTTCCAAATAAACAAATAAAGAATGTCAAGCAAACAAAACAAACAAACAGATAAAAAAACTCCAAAAGAACTACCCCCCCAGCAGATACTTTCCTATGCTTCTGATGGCTCATCTTAGCTTGTTTGTGCTGAAATTGTGTGATTGTAAATTTATATAAAATCTATTTTGTCAAATAATTTCTCAAATAAAGAATTAATCAAAACTGCACCATCTTCAGAACTCCTACTGCTTATATATCTGTAACCATCATGCATTTATAATTGTATACAGTGATCCTCCGTGTAGTCATGGTCCATAATTTGCGAGATCCCATATTCACTGTTGATTTTTCTAGCAAGTTGTGGGACCTGGCGTGTGTGCAGAACATACCGCGAACCCAGTCTGTTCTGGCCCTGGACCCACTGCTCGCATTGCGAGCACAGCTAACCCTGGCGACAGCCTTGGCGCTCACCCTGCCCCCTGCCAGTCCCATCCCCAGTGCTTGCTCGTCGCGCCGGTGCTCACCCCCCAGCCCTGGTCTTGTCCCTGGCACTTGCCACCCCTCCCTCTCCCCCCCCGACCCGTCCCCGGTGCTCACTTGCCGCACCGCGCCGGCGCTCGCCACCCTGCGCCAGTCCCGTCACTCACTTGCCGCACCAGTCCCGGCCCCGGTGCTCACCCCGCCTGCCCCGGCACTCACTTGCCTCGGCAGAGCACAGCCAGACATCTGAAACAGGCCCTGCTCTCAGGCCCTGCCTCCAGACCTTATTAGGTGAGGGGGCGTGGCTACAGGCGTGGCATACTTGACTACGTAGTGGGGTCGCTATCTTTGCAGATTCTGCAACTCACGTGAGGAGGACCAGACCCAACAGCCCATGAGTAACGGGGGATCACTGTATATGCTACCACTATATTCAATTTTATGTAGTTTGATCCCTCCACTGTTATAATTGTTTTCTGAATGCAACAAAGCATATGAGTAGTCTAAATATGATGGAAATCTACTTTCAGACATTATCAGGAGGTGAAGCTAAAAATTTAATTGTATAAAGCATATACTGTGTTATTGCCTGAACTTTTGAGTGCATTTCCTTATGCTCCTACTGCTTTTTACTTGTTCTTCTTGCCAATTCTTCATGCCCAGCTGATATTCTCTGATGGTTTTGTTTCAATTCTTTCATGATTCTGCATATAACATATCCATATAACACTGAGGGGAAAAACAAAAGCTCACCATTTCCAATATTGTTTTAAAATTCTTATTAGTAAGGTTATTCACTTCTGTCCTGGTATTATCTTGAATCCATAGAAATTAAATGAATCCCTGTATTTGCGTGCAGAGTCAGGTGGTCTGTTATCTCAATATGTAATATTTTTGTTCCTGGTTTGTGTTTTTAGTCATGAATGATATTTTAGGTTCCAAGAATAGTGGTTCAATTTTCACTGATCATTCAACAATATGGAAAATAAGCTATGTTAAATATAATGTAATCCCAAAAAATTACTTTAACTTCTCACTATTTTCTCTGAAAAGAGCTTATAACACTTTAACTTTCCTTCCTAGATGACAACAAGTCATTATACACACTTCTGGTAAACCATAGTGCTCCCTTCTGCCATTCCTTCTTTTCTTCCTCTTCCTTTTCACTCAACAATTTTCTCCTCCCCCATTCCCACACGCTTCCCATCATTGCTAGTACACAGGAAAGGTGTCTTCCAGCACATGGTATTGCAAGTGTACATAGGCAAGATATTTCACCTTCTGAAATGTGCACCGAAATATACACTGTTGCATATTCCAAAAGAACACCACAGAAAACAATGTCTCTCAGGTGGGTGACTCACAACACTTTTGTCTGATAGCACAACTCATCTCCAAAGCACTTAATTTGGAGAACAATTAAAACCAGATATTTATTATTAGAGAAAATGTACAGTATATTCTTAAAAGTGGTTTTGGGCAATGCAAGTCTTGGCTTGATATGGAGTTATTGTATGCTTATTCATGAATATAATAAGGCTGTTGTTGATTTTAGTCTGCCAGTTTTCTTCCAAAATTCAGATTGTATTTCTTCTTCTCTTCTATGGCTCCATGGTATGATCTTAAAGATTCTTTCATGACCTCCCTTTGCTACTTCAAGTCTTTTTCAAGTCCTGTTTTATCTTTCATTTACTTCATGTCATATGGCAAGTATAGTGTTGTTGCCCATACTCAGGACTCATTAGCACTCCTCTAGTATTCTGGAATCTTCTGTTTTTAGGTTAAATTGTTTAAATAGCAATAGAAATAGCATGTAAAATAAACATTTTCCAGATGCTCACTTAAACTAGGCTTGTTCTGTGTTCTGACTTTGCAACTGTTTCTATCTCTCTACAGGAGAATATGTTCAAATTTATTGGTTGCAAGGTGCTACAACAATTAATATAATGGAAAAGCTGTGATCAATTTACATATGTTGCAGAAAGAAGAGGACAAAAGAAGGGCACTATCCTTACCATCTTTTGAATTATTATTCTTAAACATAAAATTGACATTCATTTAAAATTATTTATGCATTATTTTTTGACTTCCTGAGCAATTAAAATTCAAATGTTTTGAAAATATTTTCTAAGTCTTTGGGCATTAAGCTTTTTTTACCACTGAGATTTTTTTGTTTATGTAAAGATTAAACCATAAATAAATATTTTCAGAAAAGCAACACAATAAAATGAAAAAAGGAAAGACTCAAAAAATTGTGAAAATTTTCCTGCTTGGTACATGAAGCCACCAAAAGACATTGTCAGATATATGTATATTAGGTTTCTGGGAAGCAACATTCAACTTGAGAATAATTAATTTTTCTTCTGGGTTGATCATTAAATAAACAAACCTGTAAGTAGAAGAATAGTAACAGTAGGATATAAAAAGAAAATATCTTGTGAAAAACAAGAATTTTTACTTTCCTCCTGGAGTTTTTTGTCTTTTATAAGGACAAAAAATGACATCAAGCACAGCAGGAGACTATTCAGAAATCAATTTTAGCTACATTATCTGGGAGCTGATGACCTTGATACAGCTAAAAATTGTGCAGAAACTCAAAGGCTGAAAAAAATCCTCATTAATTCCAAGACTGGTGTTCCTTTTTGTGTTTTATTAATGTGAATATGTAATTAAAACTGCAATAATATTTGTAACATAAAAGGTACTGTATTTCAATAATTTATTGTTCATATTATTAATAAGATACGGTCTTAATTTGGTTCAATTTACAGGGGAAAAAACATCTTTAATACTTTTGTGACAGGCAAATCTTTGGTCGTTTTCACCAAGAGGAGTCCGTGATTTTACTATAATCTATATGAACTATTGATGATCATGAAATAATTAAGTTGCTTATGAACTCATGAGTACTTCAATTTCTGAGAGAGAGCTGCTTAGAGTGTGGATCTTTTTCATGGCTGTAATATAATTGACCTCTAACTGTAAATAATAGGAAAGGTAAATTCTGATTTGTCTTTTAGACTTGGACATAGTTTTTTCTTTCCATTTAAACTGGAAAGTCTGAGCCTTTTATTTCAGATACTGTCAAAACTTTTCAAGAGAAATGGAAAAATACAAATCGTTGTACTAAATTGTCTTTCTATCAGTTATATAAAATACTTAGTAAGAGATTGGTTTATTTGTTAATTTGTTAATCCACTGAGAATCAATACTGATCAATTGATATTAATTCTGGAAATCTGGGATAGAATCCAAATGTCCTGATGCCTTAAGCACTAGACCAGTGAATGCTCTGAAATTACTATTTCAAGACCAAATTTAAAAAAAAAAAATAAATCTTGATTTCCATGTAGGACTAATGTACTTTTCTTTTGAGGAGAATGGTCACTCCTAGTCAAAATAGAATATGTTCAGAATTCCACTGCCTTAAGAGCTAGAGGTTGTCATGGGAATGTCCAGGAATGTCTGAAAGTGATTTATTTTAGTTAGCAGCAATACTACCTGGCTGCAAATCTGGTGTTTGTATCATGAATATTTCTCTTTGTTTTCCACCATTAATATTCTTAAAAATTGTACTGATGGATAACCACCAGGCATCAAGGAAGGCATCTGAAAGTCCCATAGTTTTTATAGTAGAAATTCTAATAAGCAGACAGATTCAGGATTTTGAAAAAAAGTATTTGCTACGACTGAAGATGCACATTATGCTCTGTATGCAATGCAATAGCACAGAGACTAAATGGCATCAGAGTCCCAGAAAGTAAGGGTAAATTCATTCCTCACTTTAAAGACTAAAAAATATATTTTAATGGGTAAATTGGGAGACAGAAGGTGTTGCAGAGCGAAGAAGAGGAAATTATCATTGTTCACCCTGCTATATTCTATTTCTGAGTGATTAATTGGTCAGATTTACAAGTTCAACTTCCTATTTTGCTGACCTTCTATGTGTTGCTGAGCAGTACTTGAATATGCTACTGACATTGCTTGTACTCTGTTTACACCGCTAGTACTTTGTATTTACATTCAGCTATTGCCATGCAAGCTGTGATAAAGATTTGGAAAGTAATATGTAGCATTATGTTGTGACGAATTAGACAATCAATGGCTGTATTGAAATGACATGAAGTGAATAGATTCATCTCCACAATCATATCAATCCAAACAAGAAGAAAACTTTTCTGGTTTTGGCTCTAATAGGAATAGAAAGATAATGCTTCGTTTCCAATAAAATTCTTTTGTCTCTGGTACCAAAATTTCAGTTGAGAATGAAAATAAAATTAAAGAAGTGGTTATTTTCTTTTTAAATATTAATGACCTCAGGCAATTGTAAATTTTCCAGGCTCTTAAAATTTCTCTGTGTTTGGTACCTTCATATCTCTCAAAACACTCATTTTGAGAAGCCAGTTCTATGTAACAGGGACTACAGAAAGAAACAGTATGTTCAAAAATCCCACTTTTAGACAGTCTGCAAGGGTTTAAGATCACTTTTTAAAAGTCTGGAAAGTAGATAGAAGAGGACAAGAATTTAAAGTGGAGGAGCTACAGGACATGCCAGGAGGCATCAGAGAAAACAGAAAAAAAACTAAAAAAACACAGGAGTGGGATGGAGAATGAGAAAGTAATCACAGAATCACAGAATACTATGAGTTGGAAGGGACCCACAAGGATCATCTAGTCCAACGCACCATCTAACGCCCGTACAGAGACCGAATGCACATCCCAGAGCGATGAACATAAACCTAGATCCCTCACAGGCTCACAGGCCACTCTGAGCCAAAAGGGACCCACAGTACCATCCAGCCCAACACCCCCCAGCTAGACCATGTCACTAAGCTCCTCATCCAGTCTTCTCTTAAACACCTCCAG
>WEKX01021100.1:192420-217643 GCA_013390025.1 Pitta sordida | reverse complement strand
CATGTCGCGTTTCTCTCACAGACATAGGGAAATGAATTCATATTTTTTGGCTCTCAAGCTAGTTGTGATTTCCAGTCTTAGTCTCACACCTTAATCAAGTGATCATTTTTCTATATTTTTACAGATTTTTTCCTCCTGACAAAATGATAAATGGGTACAAGCGTTTAAGTATGCAGCTTGCTAACCTTCTGTTTCCAGACATCAATGGAACATCCTTAAAATAAAAGCCAATATCAATTTCTGAAAGCCAAAATGAATATATAGAAGGAGCTCACTCTTCTGATACAAGTACTTATGCAGCCAGTTGTTAGGCAGCCCTGATAAATCTGTTTCACACAAATATTCCTTAGCATACTCGTGCTGAGAAGTGCTGCTGAATGGTTCATTTTGTGTAAAGCACTTAATTCTCGACTTCAAAAAAAATTTTGATCAGATGTTTCACAGAAGTATTATTGAATGCTTGTCATGGCTGGTATGTCCCGAAGATATCAAACAAGGAGGGTAAACACATGATCTGGTATTACTGAAACTATCAGAATTTTCCCATTAATATATAAGTAAAGCAACATCATTATGTTTAATTTAGATAACTAATAAAGAATTATTTGCCATACAATTTTAAAGAAATGTTGAAATACCTTTAATTAATCAAATCTATTTGACTTACCAGGGTCCCTAAATACACTTTTAAATTTTATAGCAAACAATCTCCTATCATATTTGCCAAAAAAAGACTGTATTAAAATACTTTAAAACCTTATCCAACAATCGCCCCAAACTCATAATTTTCTTGCACTTTTATGTATCATGAAAATGTAGCATAAAGACAAAGAACTATTAAAGAAAATTATGTTTTCTTTTTATCATCCCAGTTTACTTTCACAACAGAAGAGAAGCTAAAATTATCTAGGAGGTTGTCATTTAGGAAATCCTCTCGGAAAAAACACAGTTTATGAAAACAGAGAGGAGTATTTAAAAATGGTCACTTTGAAGCTCCTCAGATGAGAAGATTTTTCAGTGCTATATATATGTGCATGTATATACACAGTACACTATATGTACTGTAGATCGAAAGGGGGAAATTAAACTAATCATATGCCTTATAGCAGTCCAAACTAGTTTAAAACGTAAAATGAAGCGTCACTGCAGGTTTCTCAATGAGCATTGAGCATCGGGTGGCCAAAAGAAAAAATAAGTTACTAAAGAGGAAGAAGAGATTAGCAGATACACTGCAACAGAAAAAATTCTGTCACTGTTTGTATTGATACTGCAGCATTAGCTGCATGATCTTCATAACTCCGTCTCCAAAAGGATGTCACAGAGTGAAATAGAGTGGTTTCAGTAAAAAAGAAGTAAATCAGAAAAAGATGATCAATCAAGGGAATAGAAAAAAGTCTTACATGGAGACAAGTTAAAAATGCAAGATGTGCTTGCTTTAATGCGGAGATAAATAAGAGCATGGTGGATAAAAGTAATNGAAGCTAAAATTCCCTTTTTAGCTGGTATAGAGAGGTGATAACTGACTTGCATAAGGATACATTCTCAGAGATGTATTTCTTCTCAGTGACTGATTGCTGCAGGGCAGTATTGGGATTTTTCTCCTCTGAGCCAATCAGTAGATCAGCTCACAAGGAAGGAATGCACTCACTGCATATATGTTTCTGGAAGTGCGTGGGGAGTTATTTCAATAAATTTCACTTGGTGGAATGGTGCTTCTAACAAGTATCCGGTGGGGCCTCAGTTTTCNCTATATTTTTACAGATTTTTTCCTCCTGACAAAATGATAAATGGGTACAAGCGTTTAAGTATGCAGCTTGCTAACCTTCTGTTTCCAGACATCAATGGAACATCCTTAAAATAAAAGCCAATATCAATTTCTGAAAGCCAAAATGAATATATAGAAGGAGCTCACTCTTCTGATACAAGTACTTATGCAGCCAGTTGTTAGGCAGCCCTGATAAATCTGTTTCACACAAATATTCCTTAGCATACTCGTGCTGAGAAGTGCTGCTGAATGGTTCATTTTGTGTAAAGCACTTAATTCTCGACTTCAAAAAAAATTTTGATCAGATGTTTCACAGAAGTATTATTGAATGCTTGTCATGGCTGGTATGTCCCGAAGATATCAAACAAGGAGGGTAAACACATGATCTGGTATTACTGAAACTATCAGAATTTTCCCATTAATATATAAGTAAAGCAACATCATTATGTTTAATTTAGATAACTAATAAAGAATTATTTGCCATACAATTTTAAAGAAATGTTGAAATACCTTTAATTAATCAAATCTATTTGACTTACCAGGGTCCCTAAATACACTTTTAAATTTTATAGCAAACAATCTCCTATCATATTTGCCAAAAAAAGACTGTATTAAAATACTTTAAAACCTTATCCAACAATCGCCCCAAACTCATAATTTTCTTGCACTTTTATGTATCGTGAAAATGTAGCATAAAGACAAAGAACTATTAAAGAAAATTATGTTTTCTTTTTATCATCCCAGTTTACTTTCACAACAGAAGAGAAGCTAAAATTATCTAGGAGGTTGTCATTTAGGAAATCCTCTCGGAAAAAGCATAGTTTATGAAAACAGAGAGGAGTATTTAAAAATGGTCACTTTGAAGCTCCTCAGATGAGAAGATTTTTCAGTGCTATATATATGTGCATGTATATACACAGTACACTATATGTACTGTAGATCGAAAGGGGGAAATTAAACTAATCATATGCCTTATAGCAGTCCAAACTAGTTTAAAATGTAAAATGAAGCGTCACTGCAGGTTTCTCAATGAGCATTGAGCATCGGGTGGCCAAAAGAAAAAATAAGTTACTAAAGAGGAAGAAGAGATTAGCAGATACACTGCAACAGAAAAAATTCTGTCACTGTTTGTATTGATACTGCAGCATTAGCTGCATGATCTTCATAACTCCGTCTCCAAAAGGATGTCACAGAGTGAAATAGAGTGGTTTCAGTAAAAAAGAAGTAAATCAGAAAAAGATGATCAATCAAGGGAATAGAAAAAAGTCTTACATGGAGACAAGTTAAAAATGCAAGATGTGCTTGCTTTAATGCGGAGATAAATAAGAGCATGGTGGATAAAAGTAATATTATGAACTTACTTGAATCCTTCTGTCCATAGTGCTTTTATAGACAAGAACATGACATATTCAATTAAAACAAAGAATGTGCATACAACAGTCATGAGTTTCTACACTGGACACCTTATATAACCTTTGTATTCCACTAGCACGAGGAAAATTTTGGAGACTGACAGGTGGTAGTCAGAGTTTCTCTGAATAAGAAACAGTCAGAGTTGTAAATATGGACAAAGCTTTCTGAACAGGTGTATGTATTTTGGTATTCACAAAATCTCCACTAGATCAGAAAGAAATCTAAAGCACCTGTAGGGAGGGAATAGAAGACACAATGTTTCCCTCATATGGTGACTGCAGAGGTCTTATATGTTCCTTTTGAAAGACCTTGTACTGCCTGCTGGCAGATAAGAGAAAGCTCAGGTCTGATTCAGTTGCCAAATTCTTGGTTTGTGCTGGGACACATCAAAATATTAGGTTCTTAACTTTATCTTTTGGAAATGTATTAATTGCCTTAAATGCATTGGCAATCAATCATCATGATAAAAAACACTAAAGTAGCACATGCCTGATGATGATTTTCAGATAGTAATTTAGAAGGCTAGAACAACACTATGCCAGAAGAGCTGCAAAGCTTCCTCCGAGGCCACCCATGAAGGTGCCCTGAAACCTCTGAGCTGGATTCTCAGCAGGTCTGACTCCATGTGTCTTCCTTCAACTTCCTCCAGTCATCGACTCTGATTCAGAACCTCTGCTCTGTCCTCCTACAGGTCCCATAGTACAGGGGGTGTAAGGATTTCAGGTTCTCATGGCAAAGAAGGATTTGCAGTGTATTAAGTTTCTTGAAGCCTCTATAAAACCTTGTCAAAGGGAAGCGTCCTCTGGCTGTAGATGCTTAAATTTTTGAGATATCTTTGCTCTTTTTCCACACAGATTACTTTTTATTTGGGACGGGCAGGGTGCTGGAACAGTTCTTTAGAGAGGAGGTCCTTTAGTGAGGAGCAGGCTAGATGAGGGTAGAAGGAATTAGTTTGGAACCATTTGTGTTTCGGATGTCTCTGATTAAAACACATCAGAATACAAATTGCTCAGCTTATATTAGTATTTCAAAACAAAGCAGTTATAGAAAAACAAATACGCTTCATTCAGACATTATTAATCCTAATGTGGCATTTAAATAGCGAGCAATCACGCAGTAACTGCTTTTGTTCTGGTGCAGTGTCAGTCTGTGCTTTATCTGCTGTTAGCTTTCCACAATAAACCCTGGACTTTATACTAGGATTAATTTTAACTAGCTCATGACTGCAAACTTTTAACAGGTTGGTTTATACTAGGATTTGAAAAGGTGGTAATAAACAGTGCATGTGAAATTGAAGCTTTCCATAGCAGAGTGGCAGTGGAGTAAGTGTAGGAGTAAGTGTACCTTAAGGTACATAAGGATAACAGCTGCCTAGTGAGCAAAAAGATTTTTCACAATGGGGTATCCTTTTCTCCCAGTTTCCACGCAGGCAAGATGGATATAATCTTGCTGCCAGCATGGGCCACTGCCTGAAACTCTTGCATGCCAGAAATCTGACTATGTATTTGCAGCACTCAGCTTCCACACAGCATGTGGACCAGGAGGGCAGATTTCCAAACAGCAGAGCTTGCCTTACAGGTGGAGCCACATCACTCAGACTTCTAGGGAGTTACACAATATAATTTCCAGCCTCCTACCTTTCTGCCAGAATGTGGTCACCAGACTCCCTAGAGATTAGTGTTTGTTGTTGTTTTTTTAAATGGGGCCTCAGCTTTACATAACCCATTCCTGGACATTTAGCCCCTGGGTTAACTTTGAGACATTCCTTGGTAAATTGTCCGGTAGTGTGAAGGTAGGAGGAATGTCCCTGGAGAAGACGGTGTCTTTGCTATGTGAACGTATGCAAAGTAATCGGAGTAAAACGACTTCTCCTCTGAGGAATTCTGTCACAGAAAAGAACTTCAACGTGTAATGACAGCCACAAGAGTCCACCCAAGTGAATGACGATGGGACACTCCCATTGTGCCTTCCAGAACCACAGGGCAGGGTGGCAGTGTGTGGTCTGCAGCCACTGCTCATCCCTGGGGCATGTTTCCCTCCTGGCGTGTTCACACAGGTGGCGTTGCAGTCTGCAGTTGCCTTTGGAAGAGTGTGACTCTGCTTGTTTGTGTCTAATTACTGTATTCATCATTCATCATCAGCTGCAAAAGTGAGTGGACCCCCTGCACCTTGCCCTGCTGGCCTACCTGCCATCAGCGGGGGAGGCAACAAGGCAGCACCTCTGGGAGCCCAGGAGGATGCGGCAGCAGGGGCTGCCCCATACTGAAGCCGGGTGCTCTGGCAGAGCTATCCCTGACGTGGGGACCCTTGTAGCAATGCCAGATAAAAGTCAATCGTTTCTGTCCTTCCCACTGAGGGACAGTGAGCCACTGCCTACTCTTCCCCAGCCTGCTCTTCCCCAGGTTATGGCATCAGAGGACAAAGATTTCAAAACAAGCATTAAACTGATTTTTCTCTGAGTAAATCCCAGCCTAGGAGCCTGAAGCATAATGGAGCAGTGTGACAATTAGTTTTTCCTTCATTTAATAATATTCCTGAGCTTCTGGCCTGTCTTGTTGCTGATTTTCAGAAAGGGTGATTTGTAGGTGCTTATTTATGAAATTTAAATTGATTTAAAATTAATGTTTAAATGTAGTTAGATTTTCAGAACTAAGTTATCCATATATTACTAATTTTCTAAGGAGTTAACACTTTTTAAGGACTCTTAAAATTTATTAGCACACTTCATATATTATGGTGTATGCCAAATTGCCAATTAACCCACACAATGTGCTAGATACCTGAGGATTAAGTCCCTACAGCCATGGGAATAGCAGTGTTATGGTTTAGGGGGTTTTCTGCTGCTCTGGCAGCGANGAGAGAGAGAGAGAGAGAGAACTTTATGGAAGGGCAGAGAGATGGTTCCTACCCTGGATCTGGTCAGAAATACCAATTTGCCTGGTTTACCCCTACCCTATGTTCCCCCTTTTTCTCCTGGTGGAAAAGGGAATATTACATCTATTGTAAGAGAAGGAGGGGTGGGGGGTGAAAGGTTGCCTTCTAAATGATGCTTCCCTTGCAGTTCTGATCTTGTTAGTTAGAAAATAAACCTTTTATGTTCTTTACTTATAGTTTTGCCTTGTTTTTGCCTGTAACCAGGTTTATTCTCCAGTTTCTCTCCTTCAGGAGAAGTTGGGGTGGGTCTCTGGCATCCAGCCAGGGTCAAACTCCGACAAGCAGAGATGCAATGACCTGAAAATCATATCCTTAGCTCCTTTGCCTGTAATTAACATAAATTCACCAATGAAGTGCCTTTCCTCTTTTTATTAATCCCTTATCTATAGTCCTGGATCTCAGTTGTTGAAACAGATAGCTTATGATGTCTTGATTATTTGAGATCTGACTTCAGGCTTGCAAGGGGTGCCTGACCAGGCTTGATAAGCTGGGGGGCATTTGGAACAGGATACACCTATCCTGCATACATGCAATAAATTTTCAGCAATGCAGAAAATGCCAAAGCATGTAACCAACCGCTCTCCAGCTCATATTTCTTGTGTCTTTGTCTTCCTTGCACATTTCTGAGTGTGCATTATGTCTCTTCTTTATTCAGTGTTGGCTCTTCCATATTAAATTTTGATAATAGTTGCCAGCTAATCAACAAGTCCAAGATGCAGTGTAGGACTATGGAGGATATCCTCTTTTACATGGAGCAGAAGCCAATATTAGATAGCTGTGGTGAATGCTGTGAGGTAAAGCAGAATTCAGATTGGCAAAGAAGTTCGCTAGAGTATTCTTTTTTTCTCTGGGAAATTAACTAATATTGACTCTCAAAATACAGAAGAATGCAGACCTTTGTGTGTCCTTGAAGACAAGAAGTTCTGTATACTATTTCTGCTACAGGGATCCTTCGCAGAGTCGCGATCCGTAATTTGCGAGATCCCATACTCACTGTTGATTTTCCAGCGAGCTGTGGGACCTGGTGCATGCGCAGAACCTACCACGACCTCAGTCTGATCAGCCCCCAGCCCCGGGCATCGGCCCCTCCCCCCCCGTCCTCGCACGGCTCACATAGCCAGCCCCGGGCCCCCCTGCTGGCGCAGCGAGCACAGCCAGACATGTGAAACAAGCCCTGCTGTCAGGACTGTCCTCCAGACCCTATTAGGGGAGGGGGCGTGGCCACAGGATTGGCGTACTCAACTACGTAGTGAGGTCACTATCTTTGCGGATTCCAACACTCGCGTGAGGAGGACCAGACCCAACAGCCCACGAGTAATGGGGGGATCACTGTATTTTTAAAACTGTAAAAATTAAGGTTAAGGGAGGCAGCTGGGCTTCACCAAGACAAGAGAAAATATCTAAAAAGTAGTAGGGTGCTTATGTTGTCACTGAGTTGCAGGAAGACTACGCTGTCTTTTGGTTTAGAAACCTTGTCCCACCAGCTAAGATACGTTGTGCACCTTCTTGCATGTAGCTCACTTATTAAGGAGGGGTCTGAACGTCGTAAAACGTTCCTTTAACAAGCCCTGACGTTAAGGACAGCTAGAAACCTGCAGCTAAATGAAATGAGAGAAGGCAAGAATCAATGTGCTAGGAAATAAGGCAATGAGTCATGGTGACAAAAGGATCTCTTAGACTCAGCGTTTGACAATCCTTTACTAGTAGGCCTAAAGAAGAAAATACATCTAGTGATTTAATAGAAAAAATTGATAAGATTAGAGCAGTGCTGAGAAGCAGCTGATTAGAATCATCTGTTTAAGATGGAATGACATTAAAAGTAGAAGGTCATAGGATTTAAGGATTTGGAATATTGAGCTTAGAAAAATAGCAAACTCGGAAGTCAAAGCTGCTAGATAGTTGTCTTTGGCATATTATCAGTTACTGCACCAGGGGAAGAATAGTGGCCTGTGATTGGCATAGGTATGCAGCTGAAGCCACATACAAAGATGTGTTAGTGATTTTTAAAGCATATTTACCGGTCACTAGTGGTGTCCCCCAAGGATCAGTGTTGGGCCCAGTTATGTTTAATATCTTTATTAATGATCTTGACAATGGGATTGAGTCCATCATAAGCAAGTTTGCAGATGATACTAAGCTTGGAGCAGGTGTCGATTTGTTGGAGGGTAGGAGGGCCCTACAGAGGGATCTGGACCGACTGGAGAGATGGGCAGACTCCAATAAGATGAGTCCAAGTGCTGAGTTCTACACTTTGGTCACAATAACCCCATGCAAAGCTATAGACTGAGGACAGAGTGGCTGGAGAGTGGGCAGGCAGAAAGAGACTTGAGAGTACTGATGGATAGGAAACTTAACATGAGCCAGCAGTGTGTCCAGGCAGCCAAGAAGGCCAGTGGCATCCTGGTCTGTATCAGGAACAGTGTAGCCAGCAGGACAAGGGAAGTTATCCTTCCCCTGTACTTGGCACTGGGTAGGCTGCATCTCAAGTGCTGTGTCCAGTTCTGCCCCCCTCAGTTTAAGAAAGATATTGAGGTACTAGAACATGTTCAGAGAAGAGCAATAAGGATACGGAAGGGGCTGGAGTACAAGCCTTATAGGAGCAACTGAGGGAGCTAGGGTTGTTTAGCCTGGAGAAGAGGAGGCTCAGGGGTGACCTCATTGCTGCCTACAACTACCTAGAAGGAGGTTGTAGTCAGGCAGGGGTCCGTCTCTTCTCTCAGGCAACTGGCGACAGAACAAGAGGTCACAGTCTCAAGCTCCATCAGGGGAGGTTTAGACCTGATACTAGGAAGAAATTATTTACTGAAAGGATGATCTGCCATTGGAATGGCCTGCCCAGGGAGGTGGTGGAGTCGCCATCCCTGGAGGTGTTTAAGAGTAGGCTGGATGAGGCACTTAGTGCCATGGTTTAGACAATGGGTTGGTGTTTGGTTACAGGTTGGACTTGATGATCTCCAAGGTCTCTTCCAGCCTTCCCAATACTGTAATACTGTGATACCCTCTTAATTTCTATTTGCAACATCACCTCCCCTATACTTCTTAACTTGTTTCTTTTGGTTCCTAGGATGATTTTGTTATCAAATCACCATGAAATCAAATACAACATTGTAATTCTGTAATAAACACATCAACTATCTAAAATAATACTGTGGTAAAAAGTTACATAGTTTTATGGCTTACATTTAGTGAACATTCAGTTTGAATAATGAGTGGGGAAATGACCACAGACACAAGAAAGTACAGAAGAGAGGCAGTCAAGTGAGAAAGGAAAAATGGCTTAGAAGGGAGTAAAAAGTCTGCAAAATGAAAGCATTAAGAAGTTGTTGATGCAAAAAGTTAAGGAAATAAACCACAATTAAGAGTTTAAATACCTAATTAATATTCTCTTGTTACAAAAGGACACCTGCAAAGCACTGACTGCTGGTCTTTTTGCAGTTACTGATTGGTAGAGTAAAAATAAAAGGAGAAAATTGCTATTGCCAAGTGCGGTTAAAAGGAGCTGACAAATTGACACTAAGTGCTCCTTACATGGTGACTAGTCACACTGTTACAGTATTAGCTCAGCCCATCCTTGCAGATGCTTGCATGTACTTTGATAGAGCTCAGTGATTCCTTCTGTTTCCTCTATGTCATGTAATAGGTTTAGTGAAACATAATAGACTAAATTTACCAAAAGGAAATCAGTCGAGTATTTTCCTGTTATAGTTTCTTTAATTTTAAAAAACCTAAGTACATATATAGATACTGAGAAAATGTTGGTATTTATCAAGTGGGAATTTTCAACAATTTATAATACTACAGAGCCTGAGTCGATATACTGTAGAGTATAAATCTTACAAGATGTGTGTTGAAAGTTTAATACCAAGATTTTGTTTGGAGCCTCTGCTTTTGTACTGATTTATGAAATACGTATTCTTGTAGTGAAATAAATACATCAAACATGCTCTTATGGCACAAGGAACATACTGGAACAAGCAGAGGATTATCTTGGTTCTGTTGTGACTGTACCTGCTGACTGACTTCAAACAGGATCTAAATACCCATGTAGCCGAAACATGTAGCATATGACCCAAAATAACATGACAGGCAGTGTTTATTTTGCCTTTCAGTGAAAACTCAAGGTAGAAACTATAGAACATTTTCATTAAAATGGTTGAACTCTCCCCATCCTGTTCCTGTCACCCAACAGCATCCCTCCAAAGCTCTCCTCCAGAGGACTTGAAAAATAGAACACAGATTTTATGTGTTTTGAGAAAGTGGCATTTATTTAAAGACAGGGAAATGCAGGGGGCGGTATAACCACAGCTAACCACTGCTCACATGAAGAGGTTTTTTGTGTTTGAAATTGTGTAGCTATAGGGCACTGCCTGCCTTCGCCTATCATTTCCAGAAAAAGCTTGTTATGGAGCAGGAAAATCTTGTTCAGTAAGTGAGGCAGCAGGGTATAACCTATCTGGGTTCTGTTCCCCATTTGTAAGTGCTGCAGTTTTTCTGCTTTGAACCATAGCCATGAGATTTCATAAGCAGCAGAAACTGAGCTCCAAAGAAACAGACTGAAGAACATGAACTGGTTGTGTTGAGACTGGAAAGCACTGACCTCATCAATGTGATGTGGGTTCAGCCAGAGTAATGTCAAAGTGTTTCTCTCCATGCTCCATCTGCCCCTGAGGGCAGAACAAAAATAAGTTGTACTTGGTAATGAAATCCACTGGAAGGTGCAACAGGACAAAGAAAGAAAGTATTCTCCTTGCTTGAAACTGTGTCCGTTTAACTGGCTTTCCTCATCCCTTGCCAACACTTCAGGCCAAAGCCAGCTGCATCTTCAGCCTCTGCTGGTATCCTAAATGCACAGTTAGAAATGAGTGCATTGTGGTTTGCATTATTTCATTTGTTTGTTTCTGTGAGAAGTTCTTATTTCCAGAAGCAACATTTTCTTCCTGAGGATTAATTACTTGGGGTTTTACTAAATGAAAGCCCTTTTTATTGATAAACAATAGCAAATAATGACAGTGATGAAAATGTTAGTTAAACTATTATGATTAAAATTAAGTTATACCATTTTTTTCCCTATGGAGTATCCTTTCCAAGAAAAAGTCGTTTTATTGACTGAAACTTTGGGGGAAAAGAATTTTTCTTCTTAAGGAAAGTCTGCCAATGTTAATTGTTATTATTCAGCTATCCTCATTTGCTTGGTTCAGAGTACTCCTACTTAATTTAGCTGTCTTGATATGGATCTCATCCACCAGGGAAGCTCCTGAGCTTTCTCAGCTGTATTTGTTATGATCTTTTATGAAGCGGGTTAGCTAACAACAGTATGGTTTCTAATGTACAGTTTATATTTGTAAAGTTCCTAAAGTACAGCCTGGCCCCCGTCATTGTGCAGAAGGAAATGGTCCCTCTGCAGTGTAACAGAGGGTAAGGAAGCAGCACCAGCATGAACAGTGTTTTGCAGCAAGTCACAGAATCACAGAATCACAGAATCAGTAAGGTTGGAAAAGACCATAGAGATCATCAAGTCCAACCTATCACCTATCACCCGTTACCTAATCTAATCTAGTCAAACCTGTTACCTAACCTGACCTGTTGCCATCCTACTACCAACACCTCATCCTACCCTAATATCTAGGTCATGTCACCAAGAACTTCATCCAACCTGATCATCTTGTAGTGTGATACCTGAATATGTTACTCTGGAATGAAGATCACATGCCTCAACAATATCTACCATTAACTGGGAAATTAGTGAAATACGTAGTACAACTGCTCTGTGTTTTGTGAAAGGATGCCCTCCACCAGAATTTTATTTTGAGAATCACAGAATCACAGAATCACAGAATCACAGAATCAGTAAGGTTGGAAAAGACCATAGAGATCATCAAGTCCAACCTATCACCTATCACCCGTTACCTGATCTAATCTAGTCAAACCTGTTACCTAACCTGACCTGTTGCCATCCTACTACCAACACCTCATCCTACCCTAATAGTAAGTTATTCATTTAGGTACCTGATTTGTTCAGATCAGTTTTATAAAAATTCATTAGATGGTATACCTAGTCAGTTAAAAATAGCCTTCTCCTATGCTTTCTTTCCAATTTATGAAGTTTAAAATACACTAGTTAAAGCAAAATAGCACAACTTGATGACAGTCAGAGAGAAAACAATAAGTTCAGCCACCTGCCTTTTCTATTAGTCTGATAATTGTACTTTAAAGTCAGAGACAAAACTGGCACTGGCTTCAGAGGTGAATTGTAAGACCTTCAGCAACAGTGTTAAAAGGCTTCAGCAAGGCTTTCAATGCTGTCTTTCAGAATATCCTCAAAGGCAAACTCAGGAAGTTTTTGACTGGATGAATGTACGGTGAGGTGGATTGAGAACCTGCTGAACAGCAGATCCCAGAGGATCATAATCAGTGGCACAGGGTCTAGTTGGAGACCTGTCACTAGTGGTGTCCTCCAGAAGTTCAATACTGGGCCCAGGACTGTTCAACTTATCCATTGATGACTTGGATGAAGGGGCAGATGCCTCCTCAGCAGGTCCATTGGTGACAAAAAGCTGGGAGCCCCACAGGGCTCTGCAGCCCTTCAGAAGGACCTCATCAGGTTGGAGAGATGAGCAGAGAAGAATTGTCTGAAATTCAACAAGGGCAAATGCAGGTCCTGTACCTGGGGAGAAATAACCCCACAGACCAGTACAGTTTGGGGACTGAGCTGCTGGAAAGCAGCTCTGTGAAGAAGGACCTGGGGGTCCTGGTGGAAAATAAGATGTTCATGAGCCAGCAGTGCCCTTGTAGCCAAGAGGGTCACTGGTATCCTGGACTACTTTGGGACAAGCATGGTCAGCAGGTCGAGGGAGGTGATCCTACCCCTCTGCTCAGCTCTGGTGAGGCCTCCCTTGGAGTGCTGTGATCAGTTCTGGGCTCCTCAGTACAAGAAAGACATGGAGCTACTGGAGAGGGTCCATGAAGGCCACGCGATGATTATGGGTCTGGAGCACCTCACTTATGAGGAAAGGCTGAGAGAGTTGGGCTTGATCAACCTCAAGAAGAGACAAATGAGACGGGTCCTCATCAATGTTTGTAAGCATCTGAAGGGAGAGTGTCAAGAAGATGGTTCCAGGTTCTTCTCAGTGGTGCCAAACAATGGGACAAGCAGCAATGGGCAGAAACTGATGTACAGGAAGTTCCACCTGAACATAAGGAAGAATTTCTTTACTGTGCAGGTGACTGTGCACTGAAACAAATTACTCAGAGAGGTTGTGGAGTTTCCATCACTGGAAACATTCAAGAACCATCTGAATGCAATTCTGTGCAATGTGCTCTAGGATGACCCTGCTTGAGCAGGGAGATTGGATCACATAACCCACTGTGGTCTGTTCCAATCTTATGCATTCTGTGAGTCTCCAATTGTACACAAATGATATAAAACAACAAACTCACTAATAACTAGTGGTTTTTTTCTTATCTCAACACTATGCTTTTAGGAACTCTGGTTCCTAACTGAAATGTATAAGGAAGATTGAAACTGTGATAAGAAAATACAAATTTATTGCAAGTTACAGCAAGTTACCTGTCCTCTACCTCCTGGACAAATAATTATTTACATGTAAGTGGGGGGATCTTAAAACCATATCCCAAATAGCATCGGCTTCATTCAGGTATGATCACAGAGTGTTACCAGATGACTAACAGATGATACTGTGACAGTGATGTTAAATAGGTTTCGAAGAAAAAAATGGGATGACCAGGTGAATGTTCTTTTGGGCAGAATATAATTATCTTAGAAGCTATCTGAAGATGATTGGTAAGCGAGAGAATTTAGTTGAGTAATTTCTGGAGTTCTCAGGAGCATGGTTTGATAAGACAGCAAATGGCTCCCAGGCTGCCAGAACTGGAACACAGCTCGCAGCCACGAGATGGGAAGTACTGATCTCACAGAAGCTCACACTGACAATGCGAACTCCCTGTAAATAATACGACAGGTCAGCATTGCAGTAGCTGACTTTTTATGCCAGATTAGCTCTGTCATTGCATGAAGAGTTAGGTATTGTCTGTCCCTTCACAGCTGACACAAACCTGGCAGAGACTCCAGATTGCATGTTCATTGTTGACATAACAATGTTGTTGGTCAGTGACCAAATTTCACTGAGCATGGAAACAAGGCCTGGCTGCTGAAAGTCTGCTGCTCCCCAGAGCATCTCTGGATGCTGATGAGACGAAATGCATATACAGTAAATTTTATCTTCCTGCAAGTTTGAAAAGTTCCTTTACTAAGTAAATTCTAATGTGAGTCTATAGGCCAAACCTGACCACATGAATAGGCATGAAGTAGAAGTTTCTGAAGGGTCAGTTGAAGTGTGATGTAGTGTATCTAGTTTAAGATAAACCCAGCAATTTTTCCAGCTGCCTGTCTATGCTCAGAGTTGTGCAATCCTAATTATAAGGGGTTTTCAGGATAATTTATTTAAAAGTGGTACAGAAGACTCTGACTACTCTTACTATAATTTGAGTAGGGCCTAGTCCAATTTAGCCTAAGTTCAAGGAGCAACATTGAAATCAAGTGAACTATGATGGTATCATAATTTGGATGTATACTTTGGCATGTTTTCTTTAAAAATCTAGAGCAGGAAGCCAAACCAAAGTAAACAATGAAGACAAATGAAGCATGGAGACATACAGTGAATATGGCAATTACTGCTTCCTCCTCTCCTTCTGAACAGTGATCATAGAGCAGTTCTACTTCAGGTGTTGACTTTAATTGGAGACCAGCACAAAGCACAAACTGTCCCAAGGCTTGTGAACCTTTCTTTCAGCTAGAGCTACTTGTCCGTGTGTCTTTTTATACCAGCCAAACTAATTACAGCTGCATGTCTTTCCAAGTGACAAAACTTGCTGCCAAGATAAAACATTTGAAAGTCTATGAAGTGATATAACTTAGGGACACCTACTGTATTGATGCATTTTAAGTGCTATTACTCAGAACTTCGCTAGCGTTTTGAATTCAGTGCACATTGTTTGGTAATTGGATGAAGCCAGACTGGTCTCTTCAGAATAATACAACCTCATGCAGGAGTCAGGACTGATTTGAGTGGCTCAGCATAGCTTTTGTAATGAAGACTGCTGCTTTGTTGGTGTGATTCTTAGGTGAAATTATTTGATAAGCTCCAATGGCATGGAGTTCAACAAGTGTAAGTGCCCGTTCCTACACTTCNCTCAGTGGAATGGGCCGCCCAAGGAGGTGGTGGAGTCATCGTCCCTAGAGGTGTTCAAGAAAAGGTTGGATCATGTACTTAGTAGCATGACCCAGATATTAGGGTAGTGTGTTATAGGTAGGATGGTGTGTTGGTAGCAGGATGACAACAGGTTAGGTAGCAGGTTAGTTAACAGGTGATAGGTGATAGGTTGGACTTGATGATCTCTGTGGTCTTTTCCAACCTTACTAATTCTGTGATTCTGTGGTTCTGTGAAAACTAGTAGCACAAGAAACTGGAAGGAGGCACAAGAACTGCTGGGACTACCAAGTAGAAGACATGCTAGAAGAATGACAGCTCATGGCCATGACTTGCACTGCCACTTCCCCTATGCCTGTGGTCTTCTGCCCTCCTCAGGAGGCCACAGAGCAGTCACGCACCACCCAGACAGTTCCTGGCCCTTCTGCTAAGGCACATCATTAGCAGTCTGATGACACCAACTTATGCAAATGGAACTGCTCTTACAGGGATCAGCCATAGCCATCTCTTCTTCTTAAGAACCCAGTTCAGATTTTTATAGTAAGAACTCTCAGTGGATCATTGACACCTGTACTACCTTGTTCATTAAAGGGAGTGGTACAAAGTCTGATCACAGTTTTCTGCATGTAAACCTGGATACTACTCCAGAATTACAGCAGACTAAATGAGATAGAAAGAATTGTCTGATTGCTTTCAGTTCTTCAGTAGTCTTTTAAAATCAAGAGGTTTTTCTGCAGCTTTTCCTGTTTTGGTGGATGAACTCCTCCAGGGATCAGCAATATGGCACAAACACTTTGGTGGTAACAAATACATGTTAACGAACTTGTTCAAAGAGGTTTAGAGATGGGATACACACTCCTGTTGACTGCAGATGAAAAAATAAACCATTACAGTTAGATAGAAATAGTGAGATATTGCCCACTGCAAGCTAGTAAAGCTGCTTTTGAAAGATGTTTCCAGTAGGACGGATTCCTGTTAATATCCTTGAAGGATGCCTCCAAGATTTTGTTATGAGCTTGTAACTCAAGACATATTTGCCTGAAAACTTTAAATGGCATCTCTGTGCCAAACAGCTGAGTTTAAACCTGTTGCTTTTCTATGCAATTTTTGCAATACCTATTGGAATGTTGTCCTGGTGTCTTAGGAGTCCCATTACTTAAAGTAACTCTTTTATCTTCATGCCTAAGTACTGCTTATTTTTATTTTTAATCTTATCTTTTTGTGTTTGTGTGTTTATATATATGTAGAAGAATAAGAAACATAAATCACTGCATATTTTAAGCAGATTAATACATGTTAAAAAAACCTGTTTAAATTTTCCAGAAACCTTTCTGGATTGTCGTGTTAAAACACTGCTACACTTGAAAGTGTCACGCATTTTATTCTGATCTTCCAGTCTGCTGTGAAGAGGCTACTGGAACTTCGTGTCTGCGTGGAGAAGGGAGTCTGGTGGGCAAAGGAAGTCTTCTGCTGTGTGAAAATGCATTAAATACACTTGTTTTAAGCCTGAGGGAGGATGTTAACTCGATCAAGAACAGTTATTTTACAGTCTTACCTCCGCATTCATTACAGGTCTTGTGGGGGTCCTGCAAATCATCCAATTCAAGGGCATGAACATGCACATAGGCCATGCTCATCTCCCTGCCTCCTGCTGCCCTGGAGCACGGGGGAGTGTTTTTGGCACCTCCCCACAGCCTCTCACAGCACAGGGGAGCCCTTTCCGACTGGAGAGACTCCTGAAGGATCCTTGGGCTTCCCTTTGGTCATGCTGCTGCTTTTGTCACTGCTGCCGACAGGCCACTGCCGCTGTGTGTGACTGCATTGCTGCCGTGGTGGGGGAAGTTCACCCCCAGGGCCACGGCAGGGCAGAGACTCAGCAGTACCCACTTTCACTCTGCAGGCACTTCCCAGAAAGGTGTTAGCAGAGACACCCTGCTCTTGGCATGGGCGGTGCCACAGGAGTGTACACCGCGTGTTATAAACCTTCCCCGCCATGTAACCTCCACAATACTCATAAGGGAGCGGACTGTGGCTATGCCCAGTGAGTGAGAGGTGCCACTGCCCTGTGGGGACGTGCTCCACGAATAGTCAATTAATATTCGCTGAGAAATATTGCGTGAATCTGTGAAGACATGGATCAGTAGGCGCGAATATGAGAGGTATTACTGTATTCCCAAATAACCTGGTTCTTGATGCTAAACAAACTAAGAGGACATAAATAAAGAAGTCCTTCATTTTAGAGTGGCCACTTTGCTGATCACTCAAGGTCTTGAACTAGCAATGTGCAGCCTATGAGTTTTCTCTTTTTCTTTCCGGAGTAGAAACAGAAGTTTTGAAACTTTGGAGGAATCTCTGTATCTGCTTTGTTTAATTATTACTAACTCTTTTCAGCAATTAAAAAGAGTGCCCAGACTGGACTTTTGAGGAACCAGATTCACTTTCAGCCCTTTACATTTTTTTAGGGGACCCAGGTTCTAGCACTAGTTTGGAGTAAGTTCCTTTAAGATATGAGACCACATATGAAACCATAGTTTTTAAAGTTCTATTGGGCTCCAGTTTTGATATAAAAAATGTAGAGGGCAGGAAAAAACCTGCCATGGTAATATCTCCCTTCAAAGCCCAATATTCAGGCATCCTCATTCCGCAGTTGTATCTTGGTTACACCTGCATAATTGCAGCTACAGTTTGAATTCAATTAAAAGCTTTTAGTTGGTCATCTGTCCGAACATTTCAGAAGTCATTCATTTTCAGATATGCTTAGAGATCAATTGTCCTAATATAATTTTAGCCTGACACAAAAGTCAATTGCACTAATTGTTCAGCAGGAATTAACCTCTTCTGCATCATCAGATGCTAGGTTCATTTTGCAAAGATCTATTCCTTTCCTATATCTGTACATAAACAAAGCCAAGCACCAGCACTTGTGAGTCTCAGTACTGACTAGGAAAGAACTACTTCATTGGATTGAAAACTGGCAGAAATATTGAATGTACTTCTAAACTGATTCGAATATTGAAATAGGCTGCAAAAAGACAGGTCACTTTCAGGTGCAGAACAAATTTTCTGATTAAAAATATATTTTTTTTAAATTATCATTAATGAAGCAAATGGTTATCTGTGTTTTGTCAGATATTACAGTGATATCTAAAGAACTTTTCATCAGATTTCAAAGTTTATGCTTCTGAGGACATGCGCTCATCTCTCTATTTAAGACTGACTAATGCAAGTCCATTCAGAAAATGGAGTGATCTGGATGATCTGAGAGGCACATGTGTCTGTGCAGGAGCCAGATCAGTTGTTTGTGAGATAGCGCTGAAAGACAAGCTCAGAGAGCAAATTCTAGAGGCGTTCTAGGTCAGTTGGAAGAGGGGTCAAATCTAGCTGTGAGAACAAAGCAGAGAAGTTGGAAAGGAGATGGTAGCCAGTGTTTGGTACTGGATAAAAGTGGTCTTGCTGATTAGAACAAAGAGATGTTTTCTTCTGCTCACAAAATATGATTTGTAAGTGATGAAGGCTGGCTGCATTTGAGCTATGCACCTCATGATCTGCTTTCCCTGAGAAATCAAATTACAACAAAGCCCTGGATTTTCACCTTATGTCAGAGAAGAATCCTAAGACACAGTAAAGGAAGAGATTGGGACAGGCAAATCTGGTAGTGGTGCTTGAACTCAAACTTTTTTTCAGACAATTTGAAGGACTATGTGTCCATGGATTAGACTCTAGCAACCAGTTCTTTTCTCTCTTCCTTAGAAGCAATGACAAGAACTGAATCAGAATAATAATACAGACACTTAGGAAATTGGCTTAGCATTAAAATAGGAACATTCAGTGTCAGGTTTACCGGCATGGCACCTCAGCCATCCTGCCAAAGCATTTCCTGAAACTTCTCTGCAACGTACTAGATGGAAATTATCTCCATATGCAGAAATTGTTTCATTTCTTTAAATCGGTGCAGTAGTTTCCACAGCATTATGTTCACCTTCTAATTTTATTCAGCATAGAAATGTCAGCACAGACATGACGAGCTGTGCAATTAATTTTTCAGGAAGGGCAAATAGAGCCAGTGGGGCAAAAAAAGCAAGTTAGCAGAAAATGTAAAAGCAGGATGATAAAACTCAGAAGTATGCCATGTGCAGAAGTCTGTGTTGCTTAGTATTCAATAGCCAGCTGGAGAGGATGTTGAAACAGAGAAGAAAACATAAGCCATCTAGAATAAACTGAGGCAGGGCAGACAAAATAGTGATGTACTAGGGTAACAGTGTACCTACTACTTTAAGCAACTTGTGTGCCTAGACCACCACGTGTACTGTGGCTGTAGATGTCTGTACTAAAGCCTGCTAGACACCTTTGACTGTGAAGTAGTGGAGTCACTTACAGTTTTCCTCTCGCAGCATATCTGTAGCGGGACACGGCAGTGACATAAGGAATCGATAAACAAAGAGGTTTTCTTTAGCCGCGATTGCAAAGTCACAGTCTTAACCTCACTTTCGTTGCTGATGAGTCGTGTGCTTTCCGACGCTTTTTCCATGCCTCATTTACAACCCGTTTGCACTAACCGAGTTCAGGATGAAGTCACTGAACCTTTGCGAGTCCTTCAACTAGTGACAGTCCCGCTACCGATTAAATACCTCAGCCCAGAGGGCCGGCAGCAGCGCTCCGGGATCACCGGCTGGGGCAGCCCTGACCCCGGTCCGCGCAGCTGTGCAGAGTTCACAGAGGAGGGCTTTACGTTGCTGCCACCTACCTNCGTGTGACGGGAGGGGCGGCCGCTGCCCCCGCCGGGCGGGGACCCGGCACGGCGGCGCTTGGAGGTACATCCGCAGCTGCGGGGCTGACACACGCCTCCATCCTCCTCTCCCCCGGCAGCCGCTCACACGCGCCTCGCCGCGGACGGAGCGGAGCGGAACGGAACGGAGAGGAGCGGGGGGCGCCGCGGCAGACAAAGCAAAGATGGCAGGGATCCTCGCCTGGTTCTGGAACGAGCGGTTCTGGCTGCCGCACAACGTCACCTGGGCGGACCTGCAGAGCACGGAGGAAGCCGCCTTCCCGCAGGCGGAGGACCTATACCTCGCTTTTCCCCTGGCCTTCTGCATCTTCATGATCCGGCTGCTCTTCGAAAGGTAATGCCGAACCCCAGCGCCGCTCCGGGCTTGGCTGGGCTGGGTGGGCCCAGCGACCCTTATCAGCCCGTGTCGCTGCTTCTCTGCCGGCCTTGCCGGGCCCCTACGTTCTCCCTGCCCCCTCGGTCGGTCACGTAGTGGGTCCGATGCAGGAAGGTGAGCGGTTCGGGAGGCACCCGGCGCGCCGATCCCGCTGCCCGCAGCGCGGCCCGGTGCGGGCGCTAGGAGGCGAGGTCTGCCCGGGAATAGGCGCAGCTCTCCCGCCCCCTGCGCCGGCNGCAGGAGAGTGTGCTCGTGTCCCCGCCGCAGGGCCGCTCTCCAGAGAGTTGCCTGGGGAGCCTGCGGCGGCTGCTCAGCGTGGGCGTCCGGTGGGAAGGGGCAGGTCGTGGTGAGCAGCAGCCTGGGGTAAGGCGCTGCAGCGGTCCCGGTGTGAGCGGTCCCGGTGTGAGCGGTCCCCGTGTGAGCGGTCCCCGTGTGAGCGGTCCCCGTGTGAGCGGTCCCCGTGTGAGCGGTCCGTGCCGCGTATGGGAACGCTCCTGCTGCTCTCAGGATGTGGGAGCTCAGGGATGAAACGCGCCAGACCGCATTTCATCACTGAACCAAAGTCACCGTTCTTCGACGTTGTTGGACTCAAATTATACATTTCACACACTTATAAATACGTGTACAAGGATACGTAGTAACAAGACGTCAGGTTAGTGGTCGGTCGGCAGTGGCTGTTCCGTGTGCGTGTTCCCGGGCGGGTGTTGGGCAGGGGCCGCCTGTCACCGGGAGGCGGCTGAAGCCAAGTGGGCGCTCACTTGAGCTCGCTGCTGAGCCGCCTGACAAAGGTGGTGTTCCCTCAACAGCAGAGAACAAAAGAATGACTCCTTGTGCCAACACCTACGTGTTTTCAGTGCTGTCTTCCCAGGCGTGCTATTAGGGTAATCAAGGAAGATAAAGGAAGACCGGTAGTTATTACGTACCAGAGAAAGGCTGTAAAGATGCTTTAAATATTACAGAATAGCTGCTCTGCCAGGTACCACTCCACTAATCCTAAGCATTCCTTCTCCCTGGTTAGAATATAGCACCTGGGATGTTGGTTTGTGAAAAAAACCCCGCCTATATTCCTGTCTCAGTTGAGAGGACCATGTTTGTTTTGAAAAATAAGCTGTCATGGGCTGTTGTTAACTTCTGTGTTGCTTTACAGATTTACCATAAAAGACAACAAAAGTTGTCATCTGCCTGAAAATCTGAGGCCATCAAAAGTTAATTGAAACACTTGAGTTAAATTCTGCAATATAGTTAAATTTGAGTACTGTATTATTTAGATAATATCAAGTAGTTTTGCAGTCTGTACAATGTGTACTTTTGAACACTGAAAGCAGGTGCGTGATGTTGCATCTCTTGCCATCTGAAATGCAATATGTATCACAGCAGAACTGTGTTTTGATGGAGGAGGAAGTAGTCAGGGAGTTACTTTCAGCCTAAACTTAGATTCAGATTTCTGCTAGTTCTGATGTAGCTGTTGTTAGCATCACAGAAGGTACTCTGATTATTTAGTGGTCTGTATCCACTTCCTCAGGTTATTTTTCTTCATTCATTTAAAGTAATTTTTAATTTTGCAATACATTATATTTTCAAGTTAGTTATACATACAGATGAGAAAACGAGTACATTTTCATAATTCTCTTGTATTCCTTGGACTAATTTTGAAATTTATATCTAGAAATGCATTCTGATAGACTAATAGTAGGTGAGAGACTTCCAAAGATGTTTCATTAAGAACTACTTAGGGTATGTATTTTTTCCTTTTTAATTTCAAATCAATTGCAGAACTCCACTTTCAGAGTAGGATCAGGCTGTTTTGTGTAGGATTAATCCACACTGCGTGGTACAATTTTGATTTTTCATGTAGAACATTTTATTAAAGCAGGCTTAGCAAAAGACTGGGCCTGCTTCCAGTCAAAACAGGGGGATTGTGTTTGACTTGAATGGGGGAAAGATCAGACCTTATTATTGCTCATTAGTAATTGATTTTGTCAGATTTGTGTTCTTTTTTTCATTGGGAGTCACAGAAATGTTTCATGCACATCATCAATTAAAGGCTTTCAATTAAACAAGATCTGGAAGAGGAAAAGAGAGGAATATCTTTAAAATGGGTATTTTCTAATTCTTCTGTGTATTAAAACAACTACATTTTTTCCTTTCTAAACTCAGGTTGTGGATGGCTGGTGTTGCACATGCTACATCCTGGAACATGCTCTTGCAGATGTGTAACAGTTGCAGTGGTAGCAGCTAAAAAAAAAATAAATTCTGTAGCGCATTTTCAAAAAGCCCGCAGGTCTACTTGGTATCCATGACTGTACTATAGTATTTATACCATCAATTTATTTTCTATTTTGTTTTGTAAGGTACCTAATAACAGGCACTCTTGTAATTCTTCATACTGGTTGGTAAGCAGACACAAGGTGTTAAGTATCTGATTACTTATTTTATAGCCATTACTTCCATCTGCTTCGTAACAGATGACTGCTGGGCTGCTGGAGCAGCATAGTTTACTTCCCATGCTGTGAAGGGTAACTAACTTCATGAATCCTCATAGCAGGAAGAAATATGTTTGGAGTCAGACTTTGTATGCCTTTGCTTACAAAGTTCCTTACATGTTTGGGGGTATAAAACTTGTAATGCTAAGGGTTAAAAGCTGACTTTATATATGTATGTTTATATACTTTATTCCCTTGTTGATTTCCTTGTCCTTATGTATGTATGTTTATATACTTTATTCCCTTGTTGATTTCCTTGTCCTGCCATCCCTGACCACCACTCTTGAATGAAAGGAAAAGGACTATTAGAACATTATGTGTATACTGAATATCTTCAGCAAGTGAATCGTATGATGATGAGTATTTTTGAAATAAGCTTTGCTCTGAGGTGTAGTCTCATAACCATGAGATTTAGTGGATATATCTGCTGAGGCCATCATAGCTATGGATGAGGTGCTAAAATACTTTAACAGCCTTTTCTCTTTTCCCTTCCTTCTCATTCATCTCTTTCTTTAAACATAAAGTACATTCTGGAAAACTATAATAACTAAGTGCAAAGATGGTGTTACGTGGTAATGTGAAAGATGGCCAGAGTTAAGCAATGAGTGGTAATGTAGGCACTTATTTCTTCATAATATGTGTCGGTTTTGTGTGTCTTACTACTTTTTTTAAAGGCATGTCAGGAACTAAGTAAACCCCTCCTCATACTATACAATGCTTACAGCCATAAGGAGATAATGTAAGTGCTCACTAATACCAGTCTCTGTTTCATTGGATCTTTTCTGCTGTGGGAAAGACAGGTTAAAGATGAATATAGACTGGTCTTACTAACAGCAGGGTGTTGTGGTTTTGATTGGCCTAAAAAAGATCAAGAAACATCTGTTATTCTGGACAAATAAAATTTTTCATTTTTAAATTATAGTGTAACATGGCTCTTCTCTGCTGTACTAGGCAACACTGCTCAGAAGTAGCATCCTTTCCTATACTCCTAAAGGTGTCCTCTGTGAGGAGTATGGAATTACGTATCTGAGAACAATATTTGCTCAGCAGTTGGTGCATTTGTTGGACACAAGGCGAGAGGGTAACACACTTCTGCTTTAGGGACTTCACTCAAGGGAGAAGTTGGCTGAATACTCCAAAAGGACTCCTGACTAAAATGATTTCTGATGTGGTCCAGCAATCTTGAGTCAAATAGTCTGATATTGCTACTTTCATTACACTTGGCTCATCTATTCAAGTTACTCATGTCTCATCTTAGCATTGTAGTTGCAGTATATTTTATTTCCCTCACTTTGTAAGCAGCAGTTTGGGCTCAGATCTAATGAGATCGCTCAGTGAATCAGCAAACCAGGCTTATACTGCTTTTATTGTCCTCTGGCCTTGATGGGAAGCAGTTCTCAAAAAGTGATGCTGGTGTTCTGCAGTTGATGGAGTGGCTCATAGGATCAGAGGTAGTTCGATTATATATAGCAACAGCCCTCCAGCTGCACCAAGTTGAACTGAGCCAGCCAATCAAGATACTCTAGACCCTGAGCCTATGGAAGTCCATGGCTTTTATGTTACACTTTGCTTTTATAATGGTAATTCAGCTCCAAAGGTAACTTCACCTAAGCCTGATTTAGTGTGACAGTGACATAATACAATGGCTCTATACGGGCAGGTATATATATTTTTTGCTCACTGTAAAAATTAATTCAGATGACAATACATACAGTCTTGGCAGTGTTTCTGATATGTGATGTATACCTACAAATTTGATTTTTGTACTCCCTAAGATATCTAGTATTGGTATTTTCTTACAAGGAAAGGGAGGATACAGGATACAAATTCTGGAAGTGGGTGTACACACTTAGAGCATTTGCAGCAGACCAGAACCTCATATGGGGAGGATTTAATCGAAACCTGTTTGTAGGCTGTGGTATTTATAGATTTCTTGTCTGCTTCCCTGTGTGTTAGGGAAAATCTGATCATTCAGGTGTAATTCACTTGTGTGTAAATAGATGCATATGTACACTGACAGTATCCTTCTCAGTTCTTTATCTTAATTTTTTTAAAATTTTTTTAAATTTTTTTTTTCATAAGATGACCTGTAAGGTATTTTGGTTTTGCTTGATTACTATTTGATGAATATTTAATTCTGTTGAAATGGACTAGGATATTGAAATTGCTAACTCCTATGAAAAAAACATAGACAATGGAAAGAAAATAACTAAAAAGGCTGTTTCTTTTAAACTTTAAA
>WEKX01021100.1:166641-192257 GCA_013390025.1 Pitta sordida | reverse complement strand
TTTATTTTATTTTTTTCTGTCATTTATTCTGTCATATATTTTTATATATAACCAACTTTTCTTTCCTAGGGTTGCAGGGTTAAGGTTCAGCCACTAACACACGTAGATGCTTCAAAGCAAAATGATTTTTACCGGCAGAGCTGTTGTCTGTCTTACCAGCTCTGATCAGTGCAGTGTGCACTCACCCACCTGGGTTCTGTCAGGGTTGGCTGGTACACATCTCTGTTCTGTAATTTAGTTGTGTGTTCAGACGTAAGCTCAGAGTGTTCCTTTAAAATAAGGTGGAGTGGATAAAATGCATACTATTTGAATGTCCTTCATAAAGGGCCTTTATAGATGAGCATTAGTGTCAATCTTAAAATTAGAAGTTAAGTGTGCTGAGCTCCAGTAGAGAATGCCATTAAACTGATTTCTGAAATATCCATGTGAGAGAAATATGACAGCCAAACCACAGCCCTGCTGATGGAAAGGTTTCAGTGACAGGACACTAGCCTATTCCTGGAGTTTTATCTGAGTGCAGATTCCAGTTACTGTTAGAAACTCCAATTCAGATCCTGCCTGGATTCCTGTAACTGCACAGTTGGATCCAAATTGCCTGTGGCTCTTTCCATTGCTGATATTTCTGCCTCTGTTACTGATTAGCTGGCATTTGCTAAGGATTTTTCTTGGAAAAAGAAGAGCTTCTAGTTTGCGGCCTCTTTCTGCACACCCACAGATCTGTGACTTACTAGTCGATACAAAGTATTTAGTAAATTAACATCTGGGTTAATCTGTTTCCTTAAATCTATGGTTGTTTCTATAAACAAGGTTGGTGCCTGAGCTGACTGTGTTTATTTGACCATGTTTGTGAGTTTGGAGGTTTTTTTCCCCCAGGTTGTTAAATATCCCATGCCTGCAGTAGTTTGACACATAATTAGCATTTTGTGTTTCTGTGCCTATCTCAAGGTGGTCTTGGAGTTTTGACAAGAAAGTTAGAATTGCAGCATAAAGGTATATTACTTTTCTAAATGATGTAACCTTGTATAACATCCAGTAATATACTTAAGTAGTATGCCTAAGGCTGTAGTTATGGACAATCAGATGCATATGATGTGTATCAGCAGTTCCTTGGAGTTGTTCATCAAACACCTTGATTGCTCTGTGATCTCCCACAACAGTGACTCCCTTCACTCATTGACCACTTAACATATTTTGGAGGCCAGCAGAGATGGGCATCCAGGTCAAGGGAAAGCAAGGGAGATGTGGGTCTCTGATCACTTGAAAGAGGAGGAGTAACTAATGTCTTTCCTTAAGGTGAGCAAACTTTCTGACAATCAGATGGGCTGAGAAATTCTGTCCTCTGAGGAAGTGTTTTTAGCACATGCTCCTTACAGAACACTAACTCTTGCAGCACACAGCATCCACCAGTTTCTGACGATGTCTGTCTGGTTATTCTGTAGTCAAGTTGCAGCCGAGCTCAGAGAAGTGGAGTGTTTAGCATAGTCAGTTGTAATCTTAGAGATGGCTTTCTGGTGAACCAGTAACACAAAAGTGTGACTTCTGTACAAGCAACAGAGAGTAAATTGTAATGATTTTTTTTTCCTGTGTAGGAATAATAGCAAATTCTGCTTTCATAATGCTGAACAATGTCTTATATAACTATTCCTGATGTAGCACAATAAAATTTTAATTCTCAGGGTAATTGCACAATTACTGAGAATTGTGAAGAAGTGTAACATTCAGTTAGCCATGTTGTGTATTTTTAATATATAAGATACATGTATATTTGTGTATTGACTATTAATCCAGGTTACTTTTTGCAAAGGGAGGAACAAAATGCTAAGATTCTTCAGACTACCTTGTATTAATGAAATGTATTTCGAGTTCACTAACCTAAACCTCATTTCAGTATTATATATGATGCACTTTAAAGTTTGGTCTGAAATGATGAAAAGCCTTTTTTATGCTCACAGGTCACACTAGGATAGTTAAAGCAATAGAGTTAAATCACTTGCATTTTTTCTCAGTGGGAGTGCAGTAGAAGCTTCTTTTTAATAATATCTTTGCTGTATTGGTTTCTCCTGTTTGAATGAGGGCAATAACCTATGGTACTATATTAAAAGAAATAAATCTAGCTGACATAGTTAACACTGGTGCAAAAAAAAAAAAAGGTTAGAGGTCAGAATGTGTTTAATGGCATAAAATCTTGAGATTATTTGAGTATTTATGCATGCAGTAGTATTTGTCTATCCTTTGCAAAAGTAGTTGCTCTATTTTTATCATTAATAGGATAACATAACATGTACTGTAATATTACAGTAGTAGTCAAATCCGGTCACTGCCCATTTGCCATTTGTGATCCGTTGAGATACACTTAATATTTTTTAGTTTTATAAGCAGAAAAAGGAAAAAAAGCTGAATAGAAATGATGCTGAAATCCACACTCCAGTGTTAGGATCTTTTCACTCCCTATTTGCCTCTGTTTCTGGCTGAATTCAGTTTGCAATGACATTGTATAGATACCTTAATTTTTGCTGGGTCTGTCATTTACCACTTCTTTGGAACTCTAATCAAAGTAGAGACCCCTTTGCTGTGGTGTGTGGCAGAACTTTAAATTATGAAAACTGCTTTTGCACCAATACTGTCTACATTGACAAATAGTACAAAGGAGTGAAACTGCCTCTGCTAATGAGAGTTTCTTTCATGCAGTGGCAGGGAATTGCTTATTTGGAAAGAAGTGTGCTCTGTAGCTCAAAGTAAAGAGACTCCACTTACTCAAAAACAGATGCTGATCACAGAAGTGAGTAATGTGAGAAGAAGATCAGAGTGGCACATTGTAATATGTATTCCTTTTTGCTCGTATCTGTTGTGACTGTGTGATATATCTGTTGGTGAGAGAAGTGCAGTTGTCCCTATAGCTGGAGACAGACTGCTTGGTGTGCTGTTGTTAGGCGGACTGCTCAAACAAGGTATATTCACAGGTTCCTCCGAGTTGGAAGGGACCCAGAGGATCATCTAGTCCAACTCCCAAACAGCATCCCACCAACTAGACCCTGTCACTGAGCTCCTCATCGAGTCTTCTTTTAAACACCTCCAGGGATGGCTACTCCACCACTTCCCTGGGCAGACCATTCCAATGAGATTCACAGAATCAGTAAGGTTGGAAAAGACCATAGAGGTCATCAAGTCCAACCTATCACCTATTACCTAACCTAGCCAAACCTGTTACCTAACCTGTTGCCATCCTGCTACCAACACATTCCTTAAGATACACAGAAATTAGCCTTGATATGGCAACTGCTGAAACTTTGTGGGTGGGCAGCACAAATGTGGAATGCTAGTCTAGACCAGTTGGCACTACAGTGTGACAAAGCAGACAAAATTAAATCTACATGAAATGAAAGTGAGCTGAAAAATTTTGGGGGTGGTGGGTGTGTTATCAAGACCAGAATCTCCTTTGCAACTGGTGAGATCAGTTGCTTCTGTTGGAAACAAAATTCTAGGTAATGAGTGGGTCATGAATGAGTATGTGCCTGTTGACAAGCTTTTCTGAGGTTGTCCATTAGATTTGCTCAAACTTCCTGCTGTTCAAAACTTGTGGTTTTCCGAAGCATGCTGCCAGATGAGATGATCAGGTCCAGTTGGGTTTATTCCTGTTATGGACATCATGTTGGAAAGAGGCTGTTGAAGAAAAATAAGAGCAGTTAGACCACAAGCAGAAACATGTTTTGTATATATTGAAGCGAAAATTGAGTGGTTGATTATTATCTGTCAACTTTTCCCACACAGTACTATGAGGGAAGGGAGAGAACTGATATGATACGAGAATAGCCTGAAAATATGAACAGTTCCAATGCCAGATGTTTCCCAGGATTATAACACTTGTACTAAATTAACTTTGCAGTGATTGCATTGATGTGATGATGACAAATCGAACTGTAGATGGAGTCCAGGGAGTGCTGGTGGGCAAAAATACTCTTCTGAGTGATGTACAGGACAGGAGACAACAAGCAATTTATATGCAGGAAATTCTCTTTAAACATAACAAACTTTTTCTTGGGATGGTGGTGAAACACTGTGATAGGTTATCTGGAGAGGCTGTGGAGTTTCCAATTGTGGACGTACTCAAAAAGACAACTGGACACAGTCCTGCTCTAGTTAACCACCCAGTGGACTTGTGACATCCAACGTCAGTCCTCAACCTCCAGTCTCTTCCAACCTCAGCAGTTGTGTGAAATCACAAACATAACTAAATGGCATCTATTCACAATGGAGGACTCCAGGAGGCTTCTGAGATCTATGTCTGTATGAAGTGTGTAAAGTGTTAGAAAAGTGAATAGGAGGGGATTAAGTTGAAGTTTACTGTAAGCCTGCAGAAGAAAATTAGGGCAGAGCACATAACACTTGATTGAATGGACATCTGGATTTCCCATTTGCTGTAGAATGGATATTTTGATTTCATTGGAGTCTGGCATGTAAGCAGACTAAATCAAGAAATAGAAATTGAGAAATAGATGTGGACTTCCTCTACCTAAGACAGGAATTACCTTATAGGTACCAAAAATAAAGTTTGAGTTGCTATGGTATAAACACATTCTGTTCCCTTTTAGAATCAATGCTTGGAGTCTCCTACAGCATTAAATTTGATTATAATAGGCCATTTTGAGGATAATGTTAGGTTTTTTCCCCTTAAGTTGATTCTTTTCAACCCTACAACATCTTCAAGTTAATTTTGGTTTTGAAAAAACTGCACAGAAAGAAGTGTTTAGAAGACTGGGAACAGCGATCACGTGTCTTACTGGAAAAGCTTTTAGTCCCTTTGTATTCAAGATAATAAATCAATCTTAGGAAAAAACAAAGGTGATAAGCCAGTCTTTAGTTTTATATTCACTAATTGTTTATGTAGGTAATATAATGTATAGTGGAAAATGTGTATGTGACACAAAGTAATTGATACACTACAGTGGCATCATATCACTTTGATGTAATACTTTTTTATATTTAAAAAAATAATTAAAATAAAAAAAGGAGTGACTACAAAACGCTGACTGGTCTAGAAGTGAGCTACAGTATTTCAGAATGTTAGGAGTTGGGGTATAATGATATTTGACTAGAAACACACCCTATATCCTAATTAGAGGAACTCTCATGTGTGCTAGTCTGGAATTGTTATTTTCTAGAGCCTTTATAGGAAGCATGAAAAATACTTGGGTTTCATCCAATTTGGAATGAAATGGAAGTTTAGAAATGTCAAAATTCCATCGGGAACAGATGTCTTGACTTCCAGCCAACACTGATAAATGGGTTTGGTTACAAGACAACGAAGTAGAGATAAAAATGAGATCTCTGCAGCATTGCCAGCCTCCAGAAGCATATGTTCCTCACCAGTTAACGAGTTTATGCCTGTATGCACAATGCCCAGAAAGTTTTCTTGTGGGTTTTTGTTTGTTTGTGTTTTATTGTAAGAGGAAAGATATCTCTTACCAGGTTGATTTTCTTGAAAATAGGTTGATGGTTTGTTTGTGAGAATCATGGCAAGACCTTGAACTTCTAACCTAGCACTTACCTTAGAGTTGTCAAGATGAAAAATGTGCTAGCAGAAATAGAAGAACACTACTTCATCTTGCTTTCTTAGTTTGGTGAAAAAAGAATGTGTTGGTCATCTTAATATCAAAATTCTTGAAGTATTTATCAGGGAAAAAATCGTAGCTTCCTTCACATTTTCTTTCTAAAAGGACCTGTATCTATACGAGACAGTATTAAAAAAAAAGTCATTTGTAAATAACCCAAGTCATTGACTAAGAAAATGACATTTTCTAAATAATCTGCCATCTTCTCCCAGCTCTCAGACTAGAGCACAGCACATTCAGAAGCTATATAGAGAGAAGGAGATAGCTAGCAAAGGAAGGACGTTGCCTGCTATTTGGTCCATGAAGCAATTCCTTGATTTCAGTCCTCCATATCCAGTTTTTGTGTATGATGTCCAAAGGACCTCTGCCTCCCCTGAATACTGGTGGCTGACTTAAGACCTTGACTGCAATACTAGAGTATTATTATGTATTTTGTTTGACCTTATTTTTGCTTCTTTGTGGTCGTGGATCTCTCTCTTGGGAATGGCTTCTTGGAATGAAGAGCCACGGCAGTAGCTTCCGGGATCTTACCTTTACTTGTTCATGTGTAGAAATTTCAAATAAAAAGCTATAAATTATATAACATTATGTGTAGTCATGTGTAACCATTGAGTTTTAGTAATTTAGTAATCCATTTTAGTAATTAAGAAGCAGAAGCCATCCTATCTGTATACCTAGGTAGAAATCATGAAGATGTATATATAAATTTTTTTTCATTCCATTTTTCCCATCTTCACTACGTGCCACATTTCACTCCTTCTCTGTTTTTTCAGGACTAGTAGTACGTGTGCAGTCATCACGTACTGTTCTGTCAGAAAATCTCACAGACTGGTTAGTTGACATATGATGTTAACTAGAAAGACTTGTGCTTTTTTCACAGAGTAAGATATGGGCCCTTGTTCTGGCATGGTGTATGGTGATCGAGCAGTCTTGCTCCTCCTTCCCTCATCCCTTTAACAAAAGCATCTCTAACACTAACTGAAAATATCAGGTCTGCTTCTCAGTGCCAGGTTGCTGGTAAGCACCTTGTGGACGGCTTTCTTATGTCCTGCCTCAGTTCTGATCTTGCACGCAGCTACCTTATGGTAGCTTTGTGATAGATGCAACTGCGCAGCAGTTGTAGCTCCTGTCAACATGTGTAGAATGGCCTGGAAGTAGTATTCTGGTGTTGCCCTGGTAGGCACTGTGCTGCTACTGCGCTGCTGTCAGTCCATATGGCAAGTAGCTGACTGTGAGCCCAGGTGTTCTATGTGACTATAGTCACTGCCAGAGTAAGCCCATAAGCATCTACTAAGGGCTCCAAGTACAAACAAACAGAAAAAGAAAGTGTCATCCTTAATGATGATGATGTTTGTCCCACATGTGATGATTTTGTGATTTAGGGAGTACAGTTGGTTGTGTGTGCATGTGGATATTAAAATGGGTTATAACAGTGATCTCCAAGACTGTCTTAACAAGTCTCCCACTCTGCTTCACAACAGGGATCTTTTTTTTTTCCTTGCCTGGTAGTTCTTCAGGTATTTGTTTATATTGAATGACATAACTAGGCCTCTGAATAAGTACACTTGCATAATGAAAAGCACACTGCATCAATCCTGTATTTGCTTACAGTTTCCTTTCACCAAGCACTCTTCAAGTGGAGGCTTGGCAGATGTCCCCTCTCAGCTTTGGCAATAGAAGAGCGGTTATCCACCAGAAAACTTAATCACTTGAGTGGGCTTTGCATCCTCCCGGTCCTCCACAATTCCAGCCTGTGGGACAGTAATTGAAAGTATACTGCTCTGGTTTTGCTATTGACCTTGAAAGAGTGAGTCTCCTGACCTGAAGAAGTCCAAGTATTGCAGCAAGCAGAGGACTAGAAATTAGTGTGCTTGTGTTCTCTGCTATTGATTTTGAGTGATTATTATGGAGTCTGGGATCCTTTTTTTATAATATGAGCATAACTACGGTAACTTCTTATTGCTTCTCAAAAGTTTTCACATTGTTTAATGAGAACTATCATAAAGAGCAAGAAGTTTTCAGAACTTAATGCAGCTGTTCTGCTGAACTCCTAAGCCCCCTTCCCCCTAGACAGTTTACGGTCTTAGAGATGTATTTGCTTCTGTTCTGGAGTAATTTCAGAATGTGCCTAGGTTATATGAGGATAGAGCAGAAGGAAGATGAAAAAGTTCACCTTCACATTTAAGTTTTATGGGATATTTTTCTCCCCATCTCTTAAATAACACTTAAGTGTAAGGTCCCAGTGGTTGATAGTTGCTATCAATTGTATGAAACATCAACTTCTAAAGAAGCACCATTAATCAGTCCCATTCCTGGTTTGACAAGAACATCTTTTCTTGAAGAAGATGAAAGTAAGTAGAAAGCATGCAGAACTTGTGGGAATCCTTATCAGAATTCTGTTTTGGAGAACCCAAATCTTAAAAAACAAGCACTTGCTCTAGCAGCCACCGGAAAGTTTACTTTTTCAACTTTTTAACACTTTCTTAGATATTATCTTGCCTGGAAATTTTCCACATATTACTTGAAAGAAACAAACTCTTCATGGTAGCAAAATGCAAGCTATGAGAAAATTTTAATGGTATTGCTTACTTTGCCATTTGTTTACAGTGTGCCCAGAAGAGTCATACCCAGTCAGGTTTTTTCCCCTTCCTTATTTCTTACCTCTAAAATTGTACTGAAAACATAATAATAATGACAATAATAACAACAACACTAGTAATAGTAGTAATGATGATAATATACTATTTGCCTGTTCCAAAAAGGTGTTTTCAGATTCAGGTTTGTAAAGTGGACTTAATGCCTGTGAGCAGTTGAGAAAGGTCTGAGTAATAAACTGAAGGCTGTCTAGCTGGCTGTGTGTAATAAGGCTGTGTAAGGATGAAAAACTAGCAGAAAGAAATGCTGATGCTTTTCCACATAAGCATGGTATAATGCTTGGCATGAAGATCTGTGAGTAGAGGAGGGTTGCTGTGGCAGTGCTCTATACCACAGGTATGTTTCCTTTTTATTAGGCTAAAAAGAAGTAATTTTTGAAATGCAGTACAAATCTATATTTTAATAGTGCTTTTGGATGAATGAATAATATTTAGGACACAGTATAAAAAGTATTCACCAAGTTATTCTCCTGTAATTGTTATAATTTTAATGGAGACTTTTTATTCTTTGGTCTTATTTGTGATAATAATACACTAGTGGAGTGAGCTGCATCTCTGTTTATAGTTTTAGCTTTAGATTTTAGTCCTGCAGCTGAATTATTTATGGTATAAATGAAATAGTGATAAAACATAAGTTCTTTTGACCCTACTGCAGAACAGACTGAGTGATTTTGGCATACCAAAGCCTCTTAACAGTGTTAAAATAATGAGTAATAAAACCAGAAATTGGAATACTTCTGTGCCATCCATAAATATTTGCATCTCAGATGGCAGATCAAGACAAGACAACCCCCTCATGCATGTGAGTAATGTAGATAAATTTTGTGGAGATGCAGTGCAGCAACCACATGACTTGTGGTGTGACAATCTGCTGCTCTTCAGTATTATGACATTTCTGTTGCTTACTTGGAATTTAAAGTTGAGGGAATTAATTACTCCTGAAGTTCTCCCTATACTTGCTAGGTAAAAATCGTTAATAGAGAGGTTGAGGACCAGGGATAGGAATGAGGCAAAGAAGTAGAATTGGAAGGAGCACACAGGTGTCTTCTGGAGCGTGGGAAAGCGAAGTGAGACTAAAGATACGGTGTGTGTGGGGAAGACACGACCATGACGTAAGTCTGTGCAGTTGGGAGGAATGTGGTGTAACCAGGCATGCCCATTTGATTGTGCTCACCACAAACAATGTGTGTTCGCAACTATTCCCTTTCGATACTCCTCTAAATTCAAAGGTATATGAGAACACTTGTATTCTATGAAAGGAAAAGTCTTGATGTATGTATGCTTTGTCTTTGTCAAGCTGTGCATGAAACAGGTCTGAAAATTCGTTAGAAGAATGAAAATTTTACGGGTTGTTTTTTTGTTGTTTGTTTTTTAAACTGGAAAGTAGAAAGCCATAGTGATTGCGTCATTGCAATCCTGTCCCATGTGGAAGGGTGTAGCATGCCCAGCCACCACCTCCACCTTCTTGCAGAATCTTTAATGAAGATCGATAACAAATAAGAGAGAAAAAAAATGTCCCAGCTGGCAAATGTGACCTAAAGTGATTATGAATATTATCTGTTTATCTCTGCTGGTGACATTTAGAAATCTGTCATTTGGGAGGGACAGCACTCTTGCTTCTCCCTCCAAGTTAAGCCAATAATAACCTTCCAGGTTTGGTTTGAAAATATAGGTACTGTTACTTCTAGCAGACTTTTGTGACAGATTGGATCCTTATCATTCACCAGAGCCCTGGATGGTCAGTGAGATCAGGAACTGGTCTGAAAGAAAACTGAAAGGAAATACAAGAGATTTGTATTAAATGTCATTAAGGTAATGTTTTCCATCTTCAGAATTTAAAAATAGCATTAAAATGACCCAGTTCCTGATCTCAGAGCTGAGAGCTCCAAGAAGAGAGGAATTACAGCTTGAGGTGACAAGCATCAGTATAGTCAGGAAGAATGAGAGATCTTCAGGATGGAGCAAGTAGGTGAAATTCTAGTCGGAGAGGCCTTTTGTAGGGAAGGGAAATAACTGTTGCATTCAAAGAGTTACCTGAAGTGGACTTTTCTTTGGTCATTGCAACTGCCTTATAAACTCTGCTGTTTGGCAAATCAAGATGGATAGAAGAATTTTTGATTTTAAGGTAGAGAACATTTTCAATCAGCTAGGCAAGGCATCATTCATATTCTCAGGCTATCATAGTACAAAAGTATGCTCAAATGATTTAGAGAAACTTAGAGTGTGCTGCTCTGATGACTTGATTAGCACTAAAGGTTTCTTTTATGACATTAAGAATAATACCAAATAATTGTTCCTGCTTTATGTTGTATTGTAAGAGGGAAGTACGTGCCTGTGTGTGAGAGAAAAATGGTAATGTTCTCTAGTAACCCAGAACAGTTATGATTGCCTGGATCATCTAGAAGCACAAGATGTTTTCAGCAATTAATTTATAGACTTAGCAGATGTTCATTATGGCAAGAACCCAATAAAGGACAAGAGCTGTTCTATGGAAGACTTGTAGATGTTTTCCCAGTAGCTGAGGCTTAGGAAAAGAACCCACAAGCTTTTATTTCCTTAGTGAGAAATACATATTTCATAAGGAACATCTTTTGTTAAGTTTGTGATTAGACTGTCAGTCATAAGATATGTTAATGATCTTACAGAAGGAATTTAAACAATTGAATAAATTAATTTTCTTTACGCCATACAGTTTGAATCTTCTTGGGAGTTTTTGTTAACTTGTATAAAACATTAATTTGAGTAGCTTTTTAAATAAATGAAGGAAAAATTAATTTCCAGCTTGATTTTTGAGTACACTGTAATTTCAGCTGGTGCAGTGTTTTAGAAGTAAAAATAAACTAAGTTTCATATAGAAAGCAAACCTAGTTGACAATGTTGTTTTGATAGACATCTTTAAAGACTAATAGCAGTTTCTAACTGAATCATGCAACAAGCAACCGTACTTCTGCAAATGAAGCTTCTCAAATTATTGTACAATTTATCTATTGAACAGGATGGTGAAAAAACACTCTTTTGAATTTCAGACAGTGTTTCTCATTCTGGAGTAGTGTTTAAAAATCAAAGATAAATAAAAGAAATATCACTTAGGTAAACACAGATACACTATCTTACCACTGTTGGAAGAATTAATATAAAAAAGCTTCACATGTTTCTAAAAGCAAAAGATCTGTATTAGACTGTCATGCATGAGCATAGCTCAAGAAGAAATATTGAGCATTAAGGTGGAGGCTTCAAACCTGAGTGAGTTAAAGCATGCTGGATGTTATGTGACAATGTAGTGGTTCAAGGATATTTTTAGTTTGGCAATTTTCTCCAAAATGCTTGTTCTTCATACCTTAATTTGTCAGCTCCTCATATCTACTTTTATCTGCCATTTCTTTGCTTACCCTCTCATCTAGTAGACATTCAGCAGAGGGTCCAGATTCCAAAAGTCTTCCTGGGTTCAGGTCCAAAATGCCTCCCCTCTCTAAATGTGTCACGGTCAAGAAGCCTAATTAAACAAACATAAACTAACCAGCTGAAAAGGCAACCCAAGCGTTTTCCTCAGGATTTCCATAGCTGTTTATCTAAGGTACTGATGCAATAATTGTTTGTGACTTTCTGAGTTAAGGATGAAAATTATGCAAGACAATGAACATTCAACTGTAACTGCTATAGATAAGATACGGCCAGATGCAGCTGATTTAGATGAGTTATGTGTAGCATAACCTTGGGTTCAAAGGAATTCAGGCAAAGGTGGGAAGAGTAAAAGTAAAGAAACATCAAAGACAAAGGCGGCCTGTGCACCAGTTAGTATGCATTTTGTGTAGTCTGTTGCTCAGCTCTATACAGTGCTTCAAATGGCTTTTCTAGGTGGTCTGTGACAGTCCTGGGTTTACTGGTGAGAAGAAAAGGCATAATAGAAACCTTAGTACCTGCATGGAAAGAAAAATTATGATGATTTCCATTAATTTGAATTAAATGGCTTAAGACTGGTTGTGAATCTTGCAGTCAGATCTGCAAGTGTTGCATTCCACAATGGTCTTTAATTTTCATCAAAGCAAGGAGGCAAGGCACTCCTGCCTAACAGCAGCACCCTCCCTCCTGCTTTCCAGCACTTGCTTTTCCTCCACTGAGGTTCCTTGGCTGCTTGTAGAGCACAGTGTCCCAGTCCTCACAGGGAAGGCAGCAACACCGGCAGTGTCCAAGGCTGCTGTCACCACATTGGTAGAGGACGCACCTACCAGTCAGAGTTGGATCTGTTTCCCCCCCAGCCTGTGCGCCAGGCCACTGTTTCCCCAGCTGTTGGCTGTCAACTAAGGTCATAGTACTCAGCCATACCAGGTTGTGGTATATGGCTTGCCAAACCAGTTAGGTTTGTCATCACTGCAGTAAGTCAGCAAGTTGATTCTTTGCCTTCTTGCAGTAACTTGTCAGGCAGAATATTGCATGTAGTGGATTCAAGAGTGATTTGTTTTAGTATTTGGCTGATAGAGAATGGCATATCCTTTTTTTATTTTAATGATGAAATAGAGCGCCTTCTATCTCTGCAACAGAAGGAGAGAAATGAATAAAAATGAGTAAGCTGAAATTGGACTGACTTGGTCCCTACATTTTGTGAAGATTAAAAAAACCTTCTTAATGCATTTGTGACAGTGAATATATGAATTGCAGTGTGTGAGTCCTTTTTTTCCTAGATGAGAATTGTTTAAACATACAGAGGGCGGTAAGTATATATAAAACCTAGTATTACAGTTTCTCATTGGAAATTTAGTGTCAAGATGGAGATACTGATGAGATTTCTAAAATTGTTCACCATGAGGCTGTACAAAATACACTAGCAAGATGTCATTAAAAGCAGCAGATGCTATTGTGGTTTTGCTGCAAGCGCAGCAAAAGTGAAAGCACAGCAATTCCTCTGTTTTTGCCTCTTCCTAGCCTATCTTTGTCTGCGTCTTGCCCCTCTCCCTCTACTTCTATTTTTTGACACACATCATTTATTTAGTTGCTAATGGACCCTGGTAGCACTGAGTACGTTTACTTTAAGATTAGGATTTGTGAATTGGAATGACTGTAAAGATTTTATTTTTCCCACTTCCATCTGTAGTTGCATGGATGACCCCCTTGCTATGTACCAGGCAGAAGTAATTTAGACCTGCATGACAGGTCTGTAATTGATTCTTGTTAATTGATTCCTTCAGTAAGTACTGAAAGCTAAAGGGGAGGAGGGTTGGGGAGGAATGGCAGCGAGGTTGACTAGCACAAGATTTGACCTAGTTTTTCGATGCTATGGCTGTGCAGACAGACTCTGTTATAAATCTGCTCCTTTAGAAGAGGTGTTATTTTTTCATTTTTGTTCTATGTGTGAACAGCTGGTTTTGTCAAATTTGGCGTGTTAAAATGTGAAATTTTGTCATTGTATAGTGTCATGGAAATGTGTATGTGTGGTCAGGAAGGAAGGGAAGGCACCTAATTCTGGTGGTTTGTTGTGGGGTTTGCTGCTTTCTGCCCTGGCACTCAGTTGTTCTTTGTGTCTTACTTCATACCTATGTGACGTTACCTGCTTGGGTTTTGGTCCTGCAGTATTACTAAGTATGGGAAATGCACTTGCTCTTTACTTTGTGTAGGAGTTATGTGGCACTGCTCTGCGTACAAAGAAAAACGAGCCTGAGAGCCTTTTTTTTTTTAAAGTTGTTGATAACATCTCTAGATTAATCGTGTTGCCACTTTATATCTATTTATACCAAGTGGTCCTGGCTTTTGCTTGGTTTACTTGTTTGTTTATTTTTCTTAGCAGTGAAACACCAGGGATTAGCACTAAATATTGTAACAGCATGAGGATTCATGACAGACTGTCACCAGGGCTTTGATCCTCCAGATGCTCTGAATAAACATTACAACAGACATTTGAAGGAGAATATTCAGTTGCTGAATAGGTTTATGTATAATGTTTGTTTTACTTTCAATCACAGAGATGTTCCCTTCTGGAGCCATTCCTTAACTGAATGACAAAGGTTTTTTTACAATTTCTGGGTTCTGCATTAACTAGTTTTGTTCTTGAACCACTTGCATCTGCTACAGGAAAACCATACCCAACTGAAAGCCAGAAAACTGACTTCTATTCCTGAAGCTACTCTGAGATATAGCTGAAACTGCAGCAGGAAATTGCTTGAACTCATCCTTTGTGGTTGCAGCCTGTCTTCCTACATTCTTTTTCATTCTGCTATAGGCAGTGGCGCTGGAGTATAGCTGCATGCTGCTTTGCAGTTTCTCATTGTTTGTGTGTGATCTCTGCTCTCTTATGGCACTGGCAGTGGCTCCAGGGTTGATCCTTGCCAGCTGGGGAGGCTCTTGAACAGTGCAAGAGTGTCTGCTCTCAGTTGGCAAGGAGGGGACCTCAGTAATGGGAAAGATCAAGGATAAGGTGATACTTGGACCAGGGGAGGCTCTGTGAGCTTCATGAGAACTCCTCAGAGATGGTCTCTCTCCTTAGCTGGCCTGTAAGTGTCAGTCAATAATATTCCCCTGCCTTAGACTTGAAAATGGGTGCATGCAGCTGTAACCTTGGTGTAACACCATTCACCAGCCTTTCTTCTTCCACTCTGCTTTGGTTTTGCAAGTACTTCTTTCTGAAGGTGGAAAGATATCCCTGTAGGTAGAAGTTGATCTTGCAATGGAATAAATTTGTCACCATTTCCTATTCTAAAGCAAAATTTGGGATTATGCCATGGTTCAGGGTATTCTGAAGACTGTTTTCCTTTGTGTTCCTGCCTGTAGCTGCTTGAGTCAGTAGTCATGCTCTTTGGGAGCCAGGCTGTGTCAGTAAGATTTCTCTAGGGGACAATGACTGACATGCGTGTCAAGAAAGTGACTGTCAGCCCAGGAGCTGAAAGGAGGTGCCTGCTCACAGGAGCTGCTCTAAGTATCCTTCTGAGGCATTATATCTGCTGGTCTGACATTTCCCATCCCTTTCTAAGTGAGTTATGGTCTTGGACTGTGATACTTTGTCGTGTATCCTGGATATAGATGTCATGTCTAATTTGTTCTCAAGGGAAGGCAGAGTTTGATGTATGATTCTCTGTGAAGTTGTAATTACCATGTGCTCCCAGTGCTTGCAAAGCCTGCAGTTCAGGCACTGTACAGATACTTAACTGATGTGAATGCTGAATGTGTTGGAGTGCATGGAACAGGGAAGTGTGAGCGGCTTGGCAGCGCACTGGCCGAGTGCATGTGACAGGCTATAAGTTTGTAACACTCGTGTCTGCCTGGGCAAATGGACTGTGTGAGTAAGGTTTCTGCATGAGTCCTGCAGAGATTCCTACCTGAGTGTTTCCCCTCCAGTTCTACCTCTTCTTTCCTTTATGCTCTTGCCAAGCAGACAGCACTCCACAGTTCAAGCGCAGCAATACTTCACGTGCTAATCTATAACTCAGCTGGGTGCGAGACTGGCTGCAACTTCCATATGAGTTGTCAGATAAACATACTAGATAACATTACAAATATATTTTGTGTGTTTTTGTCTGAGCTGCCTCATGATTATCCAGGTGTACCAGAATGCTCAGTGTACTCAGAGCAATGGGACAAGCTCTTAAGATCTGTGGAAGAATCAACCTCCAACAAGGCGGTGTGTTCATGTCTGAAGTTCTGCTGGGAGAGTTTTGGTGGTTGGGCTTAGCCTTCAGGAGTATGTACATTGCTGCCTTGCTCAAGCTGCACCCTGATGATATTGCCTGGTCACAGCTTGTTTTAAAGGCAAAATGTTTTTTGTCTTTTTAGTTATTCTCTTAAGCAAGAATTACTTGTTGACTAATCTCAACAATTATGTTTCTTGACATTTAAGAAATAAAACTGATGATCTACAATTGTGTTAAAAACCTTCTATAATGTTATGATTTTAACTCATATGGTTTCCCAGTTTTGATTTTTATCCCAAGCAGCATGCACTGCATTGTGTTTTGGAACTAATAAATAAGCAAAATTATCCTAATGATCTGAAGGAGATCAAAAGGCATATGGCAGCCTATACAGAAATATACAAAGAGTAACAAATACCTGCCACTTGAAAGTTTTAAGTAACTGTTATCATACAAGTAGTTTGTGAAATGCCCGGGCCAATACATGCTCTGTGTAGTGTTCAGCATAAAGAATGTCACCTCTTTTTTTCAAACTCAATAGCAGAAAGCCACGTTTTGTGTTGCTATATGAGCATCACTTACTGTGGCATCTACAAGCAAGCACAGTGTCAGGCTCCCACACTGCCCAAATATTTTTTTTTCTTTTTATGCCTTCTGCTGTTATTAGTGGGCAGTTATGTACCAATACTATTAGAGAACCATGTTTTAGTCAGGTGTCTTTTATGAGATCATTTGAAGTTGTAGCACACAAGTTGTTGACAAAAATCTTGCAATGACTTAAATGAAGGCGCAAAATACACTTGCGTATTGATACAATATGTAAATCACTTGCAAATACCTAAGATACAAGATAACATCTCTTCTTTTGTTGGACACATGCTGCAGTGTTTTCCAGTGCTGTCGAAACTGGTGGACGAGCATTCTCACGTGGTGAGCTCCTGTGGCTGGCTGGTAGCTGTGCACGCAGCTCACCAGTGCATCCTGCGCGTGGCTCCCTTCCCTGTCCGAGGTTTCTGGCTGCAGCAGCTCAGGGAGTCGTTTCCAAAGTGATATTTGGGTGATCGGCTAACAAATCCTATTATTTGTTAATGGGATTTGTTCTTGCACTGTTTTGTCCGATCCGTAATTGTTTATCACACATTAGGAGTACAATGAGATGCCTGTCAGCTGTATTATGAGCTTTTTGTGTGCAGGACTCATTTGCCTGCAATAGCAGGTTTTGCTTTGGGACAGCCTCAGTGTGGAAGGCAGAAATCATAGGGCTCTGCACTTCAAACACTGCAGTAGAGTATATCCTGCACTCTGGTAGGCACTAATTTCCTTGGCTCCCCAGTAGGTAATGGGACATACAGAGGTGTCACTAAGGTCATCTAGAGGGCTGGGTGTTCTGCACTTCTGTGTGCAGAACTGCATCTGCCTTCCAGATTGAGTCCCTGCCTTTCCAAAAGAGTCCGCTGCTGAGGTAGCAATCAAACAAGCAAGCATTAAGAAAATTCAGCAATAGAATGGAAAGGTGAAGGTGAAAAATGTACAGGAAAAGTTGGGAGCTAGAGAGAATTAGTTGCTTTTTGTCTTTGTTGAATGTTTTGATCAGTCCTTGCGGTGTTTAATGGTCATGCAATGTAGGTAGAAACTCTTCTCAAAAGGGATCAGCCTGAGCTGGGTTTTGAGGTTTCATGTGTGAGCGTTTGTATGGGCATTTTTAAAAATCTTTCACTGAAACACTTTTAACACTTGCAATTCAATATATTCATTATGAATTAGTGATATCTTAATATGCTTTTTAAATCCATTTTCTCAGAAGAGAATACTTTTTAAGAAATACAAAAGTCATGTTTCAAAAGCAGAATCTGAATATGGTCCTGTGATGACTCGGCTTGAACTTCTAGAGAGTTTGCACTCGGGTTTACTAGTCACAGAATCAACTTGGTTGGAAAAGACCTCTGAGGTCATCAAGTCCACTCTGTGACCTCACAACACCTTGTCAACCAGACTATAGCATCAAATGCCACACCCAGTAGCATCTTAAATACTTCCAGTGACAGTGATTCCACCACCTCCCTGGGCAGCCCATTCTGATGGCTAATCACGCTCTCTGTAAAGAACTTCCTCCTAATGTCCAACCTAAACCTCCCCTGGCATAGTTTAAGACTCTGCCCTCTTGTCCTACTGCTGGTTGCTTGGGAGAAGAGACCAATGCCCTCCAGCTACAACCTCCTTTCAGGGAGTTGTAGAGAGCAATAAGGTCTCCCCTGAGCCTCCTCTTCTCCAGGCTAAACAACCCCAGCTCCCTCAGCCACTCCTCGAAGGACTTGTGCTCCAGTCCCTTTTCCTCGTCACCCTTCTTTGTACATGTTCCATTACCTCAATGACCTTTCTAAACTGAGGAGCCCAGAACTGGATACAGGACTCAATGTGCAGCCTAACCAGTGCTGAGTACAGGGGAAGAATGACTTCCCTGGTCCTGCTGGCCAGGATGATACAGGCCAGGATGCCATTGGCTTTCTTGGCCACCTGGGCACACTGCTGGCTCATGTTTATCCTGCTGTTAATCAGTACCCCTAGGACCCTTTCTGCCTGCCATGTACTTGTGGTCAAAATGATGCTTCTTTTTATGCCCTAGAGCAGGTGTGGGATCATTTTGCCAAGGTTTTCCTGACCCTTGTTATAGTAAAAAACTGATCTCTTGAGTCAATGCTGATCTTCCAACACACATGGTGTTTGTGGGCCTGCAAAGGCTGAGTGCTTTCCACTCTGATGCTCTGCAATAACCCACATTATCCGAATTTGCTAACTGTTGGCTTTTTGGTTTGGTTTTTAAATGTGGCTTTAAACTGTGAATGAGGAAGCTGCCTTTTAAAAAGTTCTTCATTCTGAGTTTAATTCCCTTCTTTATGTTAGTCTTCCATTTCTAGATCCAGAATAGAAGTAAAAAATGCTTGTTCTTTAATTTCTGTGAAATTGAATACCAGCTTTCAATTCAACTGTACTGGAATCCATTGAAAAAGAGATGTTAGTGTGGTCTTTGTTCAGATTTACATGTTCTAAAGAGAAAAGCTGGCAATATACTCAATTCTGCTCTCCTCACTCTTTCACAATTAATTGCACTGCCTTATGCAATCAATAGTCCCATGAGTTTCGATAAGACTGTTTAGGGAATTGAACACCATAGAGTTAGCAGAAATGGAAAAAATGAATAGTGCTTTTAGAAGTGAAGCATTTGACAAAACACTTGTAGTTTGTACATGTATCAAACAAAACAATTCTGTTTTATTTATTTAAGGATCAGTTCAAGGTATTACTGAAAACTATCATGTTGATACTTTTTCTGACACATGGTGTGACATTTGGGATCCTATTAATTAAATTCTATGTTAAAATTCTATTTTAGCTGTGAAAAACAGTTTTTATACTATGAAGTACAGCTTGAATTGGTTAAATTTTTGTATTAAAATTAAAAATCATCTCTAAAATTTTACAAGTTCTATAAAAAGTAATCGTGTGGGCATGGCTTGGCTCAGACATGAATGTCAGACCTGCTCAGTATTGCAGGTATATAAAATGTTTCTACTAAAGCTGCATTGTTTCTCTTTGGTGTCCTAGTAGGACCTTTGTGGGGTTTTTGAAGCTTTCCCTGTCGCTTTGTCCCTGACACAGCTGGCCAATATCATCCTGTGTCTTGCAGCTGTGTACCCAGTACACATCCAGTCACATACCCATTTCTCCCATGCATGTGACAAATGTAACAGCAAAAGAAGAAAAACTCACATGTGTGTTTAGAAAATGTGTTTTGTATTAGGTGATGAGTATACCATCAATATTGCAATTCTCTTTTAAAAATCAAAACTAGCACTGTAGCTGTGCTTTGTCCTGGACTTATCTGGGCTGTTCATTAATGTGGCATGACTTTTTAAGAATTTCATTTAAGCAAACCCAGATGGTTTGCTTAGATTTAAATGAAGATCAGCTCAGCATGAAGCTTGTTGGAATTGCTTCTTGTTGAATTTTTTCTAACTGGGACTTTTTATCCTCTTTTGACTTTACCGAGTTTGTTTTGTTTTTTTCTTTTATGCTAGCATGTTTAGGGAATTGCATTTCTATGAGGATTATATTATGGCTACCTCGTTCCTTTACTCAGCAGAAGGAGAAAAATGAAGAGAAAGTGCTTCAAATCGGCCTTATTTGTGGATAAGAATTCTGTGACTTTGAATACCTTGAGGTCATTCAACTGGATAAATGTGGAATTACATCTACTGAGTGTTGGTTTGGTCCTTGTGGGCAAATGAAGTTTTAGGAAACAGAAGTCTTTAAAGTCAATAGCTACATAGTTCAAAGATGGCAGAAGTTCACAGTGTTCATGTATGAATATAGTTCCTATACAGAGTTTGTAGCTTTCATGGGAATTCCAGAGTTGGACTTGCAGGTACAAATACAGTAATCCCTTGAATTCCATGGGAGGTCGGTTCTAGAAAGGTGCCGCAATAAGTGAAATCCGTGTCATAGTGGTAAATACTATGTCACGTGGTTCCCGGGGGGGGGGGAAACCACGATTAATTGAAGCCGTGAGTTGTGAACTGTGAAATAGCAAGGAATTACTGTAATTTATTTTTTAGTGAGTAGAGTGATGGTCTTTGATTATATGTAATGTAAACTGTGCAATTCATCTCGAAAATGTACTAGTGGGCTTATGGATTGATGTTAGAATCTGTGACAACTTCGTATTTTAGCTGAAGAGTTAAGAAGCAGAACATTGCTGTGGCTCTGCACCATGTAAACTTTATGCTTTTAGAAAATTGACTGGGCAACTTACATGCTTGCTGCTTTTCAGGATTTGAAATTCCATGTTGCAAAAGGAGTCCGGAGGCAGTAGCTGCTTTGGAAACTGATACATGAAAAAGTCTTTCTTTGGAGGATAGTACTGTATGCTCCTCATCTCTGCAAGCTGCCCTACTCTTTTCATTAGTTGGTGCTTCTCTAGGAGACATTCCTCTCATGCTTTTGTTCTAATCTCTTTTTTCATGACATGAAAGAAAATACTCTTTCATGTGCTCTGCGGAGTTCCTTTCATCCTTCAAAGTGATGTTACTTATTTTGTGATGTAATTGCCTGTATGAGCTTGCTTTTGGACTGTAAAGCTAAGTACTGTTTTTGTTGGCAGGGTTATAATGTTTGCCTATTTATCACATGACATTGACTGATAAGAGTAACAAAGTAAATACCTGAATGATTTCACCTGTTTCCTTTTATTGTTTTTCTGTTTCTCACAGGTTCATTGCTAAACCATGTGCCTTAGGCCTTAAAGTCCAAGCCAATGGACCACAGAAAGCTCAACCTAATGCTATCCTGGAGAAAGTTTTCACAGCTATTACAAAGGTAGGGTATCTAACTAAAATATTTCCCTTATAAAGTGGGATATGGCACTGTAAACTATGTCTGAACAAAGCAAAGGTAAATGCAGTGCTGCATTTTTATGTCTAAAATCAGAAATGTAAACCTTGGGCATGTCATTAGTATACCAGCTTGAGCATGACGTCTGTTGTAAGTTTTTAATCAAAAAGAGTTGTCACAGAAACACTTCGTAGGTGTCATATGGCCACCTACTTATTTTGCTTCTTATCTTAGAAATTTCCACAGTAAGATTGATACTCTGTTTTTCATAAAACTTCAAGACTACTCCTTATAGTGGAAAGAGCACAGGGCACTAGTGTCATGCTCATGTCACAGCTACAGGAGAAGGAGATAGAAAAGTGGGAGTTTTTCACCCACAACTTGCATCTCTATCTCTACATCTCTCACCATATGACATCTCAACTGAACCTCTGTGTCATTCTGTCCATGCTTTTGAAGCATCTCAAACTTTTCTTCAGGAGCTTTCCAGTCCTACCTTGGCACCAGGCTGCAACTGGCATCAGCCTAAATTTCAGAGAGTATTAGAGTCAGAGGGCAAAATCAGGTTCTGTGTTACAGACAGTGAAATATGCTGTGGATCTGTCTTGCTTGTGTGTCCTACCCTGTCCTGAGATTTCCATGGCACTTGATGGGGCTTTTGTCCTGTTTTCAAGGAGGGAATCGTATGTTCCTTGTTTCTGAAAGCTGAAGCACGTTCTCTTGTCCAAACTAAGCTGAATGGTTGGGCTTTCTTTGTTGTGGGGGTTTTCATGGTCTCTTTTATTCTTATTTTTTTCTTTTTTAATATTTATTTGTAGAACCTGGTAGTCTGACACAGGGCCTGAAACAGCTCTGGAACAAGCTGGTAACTGCTCTTAGAGAAACTGTCCAATTTATGTAGCTGCCTTTTTTGAATCATATACAGCAATTCTCTGTAGACAAACTCCCAAGAGCTGCATCAAGCATTTGATTTTTCTGAGGTGAATGTTGCTGCTTTTCTTAACCTTCCATTGAAAAACTAATGACTACTCTGATTGACTAAAAAACTTCTTTGAGATGGATGGTAAATACTTTGCCCTTCTCTTGTGTGATCCTTTCATTTCCCTTTCTTTCTTGTTTTTTATGGAGGCTGATAGACTACAGTTCAGCCTCATGAAAGTATTTTGCTGTTTTATGTCTTGCAGCATTTTTTAAAAGTTTTTGTCATGCAAGCTCTTGTATCTCATTCAATTATGTACCTGGCTTGCAGAAGTAAGGCTAAAACTCCTGAAAACAGATTGTCCAAAAGCTTTTTCTGTTGTTTTAAAATAACATTGTGATCAGGAGAAATATGTAAGTAGTACTCATGCTGTGCTGTACATGTAGAATTACTGGATGATTGGAGATGGGGCCTGTGCTGCTCTTCAAATTAAGGACAGGCTCCTTTTTTTCCTGCCTTACGGCTGCACTTGTTTCCAGCCATACTAATGACAGGAGAGTTCCACATTTTCTTCTTTGGAGAATATTTGTGTGTATTTAATTTTACAGAAAACAGTTCTTTCCCATTATTGTCAAGGTGACTTTCCTTTTGAAGTTGTCACTTTGTTTGATGACCTCATTTTTTAACATTAACATGCACATCTTCTTTGTGTATCAGTCAAACCATCTTCACCACTGCAGTGGTTGATAGGACAAAGATTCTGATGTAGGAAGATGGAACAGGCATGGCATGTGGGTGTTCATTAGCCCTGATTTTATGCCTACTTACCTTCACTTTCAAGTTTCAAACAAGTTTTAATCCCTTTTTCCCTTTTAAGTTTCTTACAAGTAATGACCTGCCTGTCATATTACAGCATCTGTCCTTTGAGATTAATAGTCACTGTAAATGTATTTTGACAGGAAACTGCCAGTAGAGATTTCTGTGAACTTATTTCTGTGTATCTATGTGTCTGACGGGCAGCCTGGATAAGACGTCAAAGGTCAATTATAGTGGTTCTAAATGGAAAGCATTAATGCAGTTGGGCAGGAAACTAAATGTTATGCTTCTTTTCTATAGCATCCAGATGAGAAGAGGCTGGAGGGCCTCTCCAAGCAGCTGGACTGGGATGTACGCAGCATTCAACGTTGGTTTCGACAAAGACGCAACCAGGAAAAGCCCAGCACTCTTACCAAGTTCTGTGAGAGCATGTAAGAATGTGTGTTCTCTTCTTGAGTCGTGTTGAACCTGTGTTCTCATCAGTTTTTCCTTTTGTTCTTCACAGGTATTTTTGTAGACAAGTAGGAAATTATACAAATTGGTGGAATATAACCTTTCTAATGATAAAACCAATCTTCATTCTCCTGAAGGAGTCAGATTATACTTTTCATGTACTTTCAATAGTCAAAAGCTCTCAGAAGTCACATAGTTGTGATTCTGTATTGTCAGGGTGCTAGCCTGATCCTTTAAGGCAAGTTACCTTGTGTTATGGTACTGTCCTTACAGCACTACCTTTAGCTACACAAATTAATGGAGATCTGAGATGGAAGAGTAAAGGTTAAAGCCAGCTGGGTTGTTAAACAAACAAACAAACAAAAAAGACAAAAGATAAATTCTCTAAAGATTATTGCCCTTTAATAAACAAAGGAACTTAAGTGTCAGAATGCTTAAATCCATTCATTGGTATTTACAGCTAAAATCCTCCTTACTAAATGTTTAATAAAGCCAGGCAGGCTGAGATTGTGGATAAACCTGTTACCAGCAGCTGGTGGCCTTAGAATTACTAATTTTTGAGAACAGTGAGGAACAACTGGGGGTTTTTTTGCAGGGGTTGTAGCTGTTAACTTGTCTGCCTAACTTGTAGGAGAGGCTGTGGAATCTTGGGAGAAAATGAAAACTGTATTAGTGTTAGAGCTAGCGTATTGGGGCGGTATATTTTGCTGCCTCTGTAACTCAGGTCAAAGACTTCACTGTCTTGCATTAGTGATAGCACATTTGGGCCGACCTAGAGGTAACAAATCATAAATATACCATGAAATACAGATAGGATAGTAATGGGTGCTGAACTTGCTCCTGTGTGGCATTCATTATGGAGAAAGCATGCAGATGACAGTTATGAATGCAGAATGGAAGGTAAGGTCAAGCTGTAAAGAAATCCTAACAGAATTTAGTGCCAGCTTTGTTTAGAGGGTGCCACTGGGCATTACTGCAATATGTGTACTTAATAGAATTCATAATACTGTTCCAAAAAGAAGCAAGATGGCATAAATTATAGGTGGATAGTTCAGGTTCTCTCTGTTTGTGGTTTGCAGGAGGTGCAGTGGGAGTTGCCTTTCCATTTCTGTATGTAGATAGTGCATATACAATGCGGTGTTATCCAGCCAACTGTGTGTACCTTGCCCTGGAAGCATTTCCAGTGGTGGAGTATGCACCACCAGCTGACCATCACCTGTAGGATGAAGCCGTTGGCAGGTTAGCATTGGGAAGCCAGGGCCACCCTTTCATCCCCTCAGAATGGGTCTTCAACTGTTGTCTAGGTAAGTCTATCGATCAGGGCACTAAGCGAGGTATTTCAGTCATGTTTTGACTAAAGAAATCCTTCAGTATGAGGTCTGTAGCTTTTTCACAGCTATTGAGTTAATGGAGTGGCTTTTTGGATGTACAGTGTCTATGTGTGGTATTTTCTGGGCTACATGAAGTACATGCTCCCATGTCATGAGAAAGAGAACTCTCAAGCCTTCAGTAGCTGGAGTGCCAGCGGAGAGTTTCATAGCCATAACAGAGAACAAAATGTGCCTTATATAATAAGCAAGTACAGAGCAGGCAAAATGGCGGTGATCCCCGCCTACACCTTCATACTGCTGAGCTGCTCTTGTCCCTCTGGAGAAGACTTCAGTTTTACTGGCAATGGTGTTGATTGACTGTGTCTTGGGAAGAAAAGTGACAGAACCCACAGCAAGTGTGGAGCTGCTTAAAAAAGAGCTCCAACTCTTTTTAGATGGAGACAGTTCAATTTACTGCTAGACAAAGTGTTTTCCTTGGGCCCAGAGTGGCTTTTCCATAAGGAAAGGAGGAAGGCAGCTGTGCCAGAAGGGCTGTAGGCCGTTTCTGACTGCCTTATCTTTCTTGCAAATGAACAGTGTGGCCACTATCTAAGGTAGAGGAGCTTCAGTAGCACAAAGACTTAGAGTGAAATTTAATGATAAACACACCTGCATGAGATGAATGACACACAAGATCCAGCCCCAAACACACTATATCAGTAACTTCATCACTAGATTCTTATTGTCCCAGATTTCTCACTTGCCTTCTTTTTCCTTTTCAAGCAATTCCAATTCTAGTCCTAAACAGAGGGCAGAGAAACTCCAGAACCCACACTGTTTTAGTTGCCGGG
>WEKX01021100.1:149704-166633 GCA_013390025.1 Pitta sordida | reverse complement strand
TTTTTGTGGGGGGGGGGGGGGGGGGAGTCAGGGGGTGGTGTATGTGTGTGTTTATTTTTTCTGTTATTTTTCTGGAATGGAATAATTGTTTTGCTGCCAGACTTCGGCAGTTATCCTGACCATTGACAGATGGTGGTTATATGAAGAAAAAGTCACTAATAAAATCTCCTGTCTATTGATACTGTGCCCCAGATTACTTTTTCAGGAGCCTTAACCAGCATTCACCCCATAGAGTTGTCTGAAAAAGAAGGTGTAATTTGATTATTGGAGCTGTAGAGACCCCAGTGATGAGATTTCAATGGCACCACATACCTGCTTGATATTTCAGATGTTATGGTGATAAGTACCAATATGAAATAGGTAAGTTTACCAGGTGGTGATTAATGATCAAGTATTAATCAGAAAGACAATAATAAATGGAGTGCTGAGTATCATTTTAGTAGCAGGTTTTTCAAGGATTTGGGGATTCTGGAGCGAAACTTGGAGTTAAAGGCAGTTACAGTTTGCAGTAACTAGGAAAGGCATCTACCTGGTATAACCTCAAAATGCAAAGCTCAGGCACTTAGTTTACTATATCAGTTGCTAGGGTTAGTCTGTCCTTACCTTTTCTTACTCTTGTGTGAATTTAGGTAATTCTGGCTCCTTTCCTCAACTTGAAAGATCCATGGTGCATAAAGAAGACAAAGTGGTGAACTGAGTGAGCAAAGTGGACTTTTCCACTTCTGTGTATTTCCATTGGGTTGTTATTCTTTTTGTCCCCATGGCAGAGCCTAACATCAAGAACATGTCTTTACTGATTTGCCATACAGAATACAGTATCCAAGAACATCTTTCAGGATCACAGGGTATTCCGAGTTGGAAGGGACCCACATAGATCATCTAGTCCAACTCCCGAGCGAACGCCTACATAGGGATCGAGCCCACAACCCCGGAGCCATTGGCACTACACTCTGTTGTTGAAGTCTAATGTGTCAGAAAGCCACTGCAATAGCGATTCCCAAGCCACTTCCACTTTCTTCCCAGTTTCAGTGTGTTGTGTTGCTGCTCACACTTCCAGTGGGTACGCATGTCTGGTTTTCTCCAGGAATAAGTAGTATAGAATGAGACAGCGTTGTGTCCTCCCGCTTTGTTGTCCAAAGCAAAGGGAAGGAACCTGTGATACTGTAAGTTCTTAGCCTGAGACTTTGGACATGATCAGGCTGATGACTTGTCTGTCCTGCAGCTATGTACATTTAAGCAGGCTGTTTATTAGAGACATTTAAATGGTTTCCAGGGAGTGGCTGAGAGAAGCATTTAGCCAAGAGACTAAACAGACAACCGTACTGGCAAGGTGTCATACATCAATCTTAGAAACATGGATCCTCCTTGCAGGGGTGGAAGAGAGGGGGTGGAGGGAATGAAAACAAAAAACCAAACCCCCATAAATTCTCATGTTTCTGAGTTATATTTCATATGAATGTAAAGTAGATCCTGGGCATATGCTGTCCAGTGTTTCAGCACTGTGGATATGAGCCCATCCAAACTAATTGCTTTATTGCAACCTTGAACTCTATGATATGTCTGGGTAAGGATTTGTGTATCAGGTAATTAAGATTTAATGATGGTTCAGTGTAAGACAAGGGAGAACAAAAAGCGCTAGCTCTTGCACTACTCAAGGAATGCTAATTTTGGAAGGAATAGAACTATTACTTGGTGAAACCCATAAAGTTGGGTTGCCTGTCACTATTTCCCATTTTACTACTAGAGTGGTGTGAGCAGAACAAACTGTTCCATTGCCATTTTTTATTAAAGCATTACTTTGCAAATGCAAAGGGTGGCACAGTGATTGTAGATGGTACCTGTATTGTGCAGGAGATCAGAAAGACAATGGAAGAGGAGAGAGGGTCACCTTAGTACAAGGTAGAAGCATATGGAAGTGATAAATGATATAAAGAAAACAAATGGAGAACACCAACTGTTGTGCAAGAAGCAGGAAGTATTAAGAGAAAAAGGAACATAGTCAAAATTTAGTAGTTTTTACACTCAGAGTAATGAAACAGGATTTCATGGATTTTTGAATGGAATTCATTGCTCTCCTGATGCAATAATTCAGCAGTAATTTGTAATTAAAGTAATTGTTTTATTTACTTGGACCATCTCAGTGCATTTGGTATTGTGTTGATAAATACAGTAAGCCCCCACTTATTTGTGGTCTAGATCTCTGTAGTTTCAATTGTTCGTGATTTATTTTTCAACGAAAAAGTGGGGTCCATGCATGTGCAGATAATGCCCATGCATGTGCAGATAATGCCCCTGGGGTGTTTGTGCAGCTGGTATTGTTCTCTGCTGGGCTGCAGGAGGGAGCCAGAATCTTGTGTGTCTGTCTGTGCGTGAGAGTGGGAGCGGGAGGCACCTTCCCCCCCACCTCATCTAGTGAGTGATACCTGAAGTGCAGAGTAACAGACGGTCTGGGAATTGTTATCTATAGTAATCACATAAAATACTGCAGTTTTACTGTACTGTACTGTAAGAATTACATCTAGACTCTGGAATTCATTCAAGGACCTATTATTCTCTCAAGAGTATATCTAGTAACATTGAAAAGAAATGTGCTTGAATGTAAAGCCTCAATAGAAGGTAAAAGAGAATGAGGTATTTATACTGAGACTTGTGTCAGGAAAACTAAGGTCTGTACAAAAAGACCTGGAGTCAAGTTTGGGTATGTAAAAACCAAGACACAAATCCTGATCTGTTTTACGTCAGGATGAGATATTATTCCTTAAGATTAGCATTCAATAGCTCTGTATGTTACTGATTCCTTTGTCTGCTACCAGGGATTTATGTTTCTCTCTAAGCCACATATGAACTCACTGCAGAAGAGTATTGATTAAGCTTTTTATTTAGGGTAAATACTCTTTGTTTTATGATGACATTCAGTACTGGTTCACTGATGGTTTTCTTGCTCCAAGTGAAAGAGAGTAAGCCCATACTGGTTGCCTTGAGTTACATAATATGTTGTAATTTGTAGCATAAGTTCCTGGACACATGAATAAGTCAATGGCTGGTAATGTCCTAATTGTAAAGTTGTGAGAACACAGTGCAGCCACTGACAGCAGTTTTAATTCTGCTCTAACACTTAATCTCTGATGAATCAGGACAAAACATCTTGCAACACACAGCTTGCTCAGCACTTGCACTTCCAAAGGCAGAGTCTGGGTAATCATGCCCAGCTGCTACAGCCTGTTTTGCTGTGGGTTTATGCCTTCAGCTTTGCCTCTTGGAGCATCTGTTTTAGGCTCTGGACTATTCATATTTATTAGGTGTCCAGGCTGGATATGTAGCTTAATTATGCATCCTTTTATGATTTAATTATGCACTTTTGTGCTGTGGTGTACTTGCACAGTCTGGCTCAAGCAGTAGTTCAGCAGCACAGGCTACCATTGCAGCTCCAGTAAGCTGTGAGAGCCACTTTCCTGAGCTCTGTGTCCTTGCCCTCGCATTCAATTTGTCCTGTGCCAGACAGCTGGCTGTACAGCTGTTTGGTAAGGCAGCACACTATACTTACCGGGGTTAAAGGTCACCTGCTTGAAAACATATGGTGCTTGTCAGTCAAGTTTTCCTGTTGTGAGTCACAAGGTGATCACATAAGCATACTGGAGTTCTATTGCTTGTGGTGGTGGAGAGTGTGTGTACAATCAAGTAATGGAAGGGAAACCAAGGAGACCTGGGCAGTACTTGCATCTTACAAAAATTCCCTCTTCCCTCAAACTGGATTATTTAAAACTGGAATTCCCTGCCCTTACTGCCTTCTGTGACACAATTTTTTAACATAGATAATAAATTTAGTTTAACTGATGTGCTGGTCCTGCAAAGACACCATCTCTTAAGATTATAATTGCACATTAAGCAAAGTTATAATAAATTAACTAGGTTTCCATTCTCTTGCGGGTTGTATGTGCTCATCATTTTATATTATGGAAATTAAATAGTTCTTGCCTAAGTTCTAGTTAAGGTGATCACGAGTTCGAAATTACAGTCACAATATAGCAATTAAAGCCAACTAAAGGAAAACTGCAAAGACTGAAGTAGCTGCTGCTTTCTTGTGTTCTATCCACCTTGAATTGTCTAGCTCTTGATTATGGAAGAGAACAGCTGCCAACTTCAGTCAGCCTCAACTTTAAACGAAGTTGCTAAACACTGGAGCTAAGATAGAGCTGTGATTTTTCAGAAGAGGCACGGGAGATGTACAGCCAGAAAGCAAGGGTTTGGTCTGGGATCAGAATCATTTAGGTTGGAAAAGACCTCCAAAACTGAGTCCAGCTTTTGACCAATCACCACTTTGTCAACTAGACTATGGTGCTAAGTGCCACATCCAGTCACTTCATGAACAGTTCCAGGGATGGCGATTCCACCACCTCCCTGGGCAGTCTGTTCCAATGCTGAACAACCCTTTCCATGAAGAAATTCTACCTGATGTCCTACCTGAACCTGCCCTGCTGCAGCATTTCTTCTTGAAATGCTGTGGACTTCAGGACTACTTTTTAAGCTTAGTAGATGGGATTCGCAGGTCTAAAACCTGAGTCTTGATGGTTTGGGGAGGATATTTTGTAAATGTAGCACAGGGTTTTCTTGCAGTTTATCATACTTGTTCTAGCTGAAGTATTGGCCTACATCTTCACAGTTTGTTAATGTGCTACAGGTACTGATATCTCTTGTTCCCTTGTTTAAAAATACAGTAAACTCTCAGTTATTTGCAGTTCGCATCTTTGTAGTTTCAATCCCTTGCAATTCATTTTTTAGCAAAAAATGGGGCTCTGCACATGCACAGATAACACCACAAAGAAAGACACCTCATGAATATGTGAATGAGCTTATTAATATGTAAACAAGTCCTGCCCATCGCACCACCTTCCTCAGCACCAGAGGGCTTGGTGTGTCAGTGCCACCCCACTCACTGGAGTGCTTGCTATGTGCCTAGGGACTCTGGTGGATGAGCACTTGCCTGCCACCATCTGGGGTCACCAACAGGAGGGTCCCAGCACCCACTTCTGTACCACACCGAGGCTACAAACCATTTAGCACTTACCAATGCATGCTGGTGGTGTGGCAAACGCCGCAGGGACTGGGTCTGGGTCAGGGAGGGCAGCTGCAGCAGCTTCGAGTTCATCACAGCCTGCTTACATCACAGCCCTCTCCGGAGCACTTGCTGGGTGCATCACAGCCCAGTCCCAAGCAGCAACTCTGTCAGCCTGCTAGAGACTGACGGGTGCGTCCCAGCCCGTGTGACTGTGGCTTCCATTGCAGAGCACCAGAGTCCCCACACTGCTGCCATGCCCAGCACTGCCGCCATTCCCCAACCCTCCCATCGCGGGGTCCTTCTCCAGAGCAGCATGGGATGGCAGCCCATGGCTACAGGCAAGCCAGTTGTTTCTCAAACTGCCTCACCAAGCCATACCAAGTTTATCGGGCCGGCACAGCACCTCTTCTATGTTTGAACACATTTGAGTTGAGTTTAAAAGACACGCACACCAAGAACCAGCAATCCTGATAAGTCACAGCATAGACACAGCTGGGGGGGCAGCGCTTGCTCCCACGGGGTTTCTGTACTTGGAAAAGCAACACTGGGGCAAAAGCCAGGATTCCACATCTGGGAAGGGGCCTGTGTGCACTTGTCATGACTTTCCAGATAATATCTCTTTGTAGGGCAAGATTTGGCAATGCTAATAGATCTCTGAGTCTTACTTTGTATAATCCTCAAAGTACTCAGAAGAAAACAGTTTCATAACCATTAAACAGAAACTGTGTAACCTGGAGGGAATTACCAAAACACCTTTTATATTATGAATATTTTCTGGTCTAATTATATAAACATGCTTTATTATTTATAAAAATGTATCTCTTAAATTTAGTACTGTGATTCCTTTCTGCTTTTCTGCACTACTAAATTTTGCACTTAAAATTCCAGAGCTGCATTTTGAGCATACAGATTTAGGACAGAGCTGGTCTCCAGTGGCACTGTAGTATTAAATATTAAATAACTGATTCAAACTGCAACCAAGAGGAAAATCAGGTGACAGTCAAATCTTAAGACAGAAAATGGAAGAAGAAAGCAATACAGATTTTTTCATTTAAAGTACTTGCTATTTTGCACATCTTAGTGAACTGTGTGTGACTGTCTCCTTCCTCACATAACTTTGGCTTAACCATATTGCAGGAACTATCTACCATTTGCACGGTCCAGTCTAACTCAACAGCAGTACCATGCCAAAAGAGGCGAGAGGATTTTCTTTATTTATTTTTTTAACCTATGCTTTCTTTTTTTAATTAACATTTTTTATATCCACTTGCATCTGCCAGGCTTTGTGGAAATGCAGTAAATTATCATTACAGAAATCTGGAGAGGGAGCAAATGGAAACAGTGGAGTTACTGAGAACCAGCAATCCTGATAACTTGCAGCTTTGTACAAGACTAGTTACCAGGAATGAAAATAAGCAAAGATTTAGTGGTACTGTTTCAGCTACCAATAGTCCTGTTTATTGGATGGGTTAAGCATTGTTTTTCAGTGCTCTGTCTTGCAGTTTTACATAGTTCATTACCTAAAAAATAGTTTCTTGGGGGGAATGTTTTTTGTTTTTCAAGGGAGAAGGGTTGGGTTTTTTTCACCTAAAGCTGTAGTATAATAGACTGGTAGACAATGTCACAAATATTAAGAAGTTTATCTGGAAGTTCAGAGTTTGTTGGTTTTAGGGTCATCGTCTAAGTATCTCTCGTTAGACACCATCATCTAGAAGGAATGCATATCTCTGTCTGTGTCAGGAGCAACATTGCTTGAAATAAGTCCTCTTGAGGGAATCAGAAAGTTGAAGGCTCTGGTACTCTGTTTGGGGAAGAAGAAAAATGTAATTTGAGGATACAACATGGACTGCTTTAAGTCACAGTGGGAATGTGGGGAACTTAGAAATGCTTCTCGTTTAAAAGAAATAAACATGCAGTGTTGTTTAAACTCAGCTTCAGAAATGCTCCTTTGAGCACTCTAACAGTGAACATACCCTTCACAGCCAAGGGAAATTATTGCAGCAAAAAGTAGTTTTCAGTCTCAGCTAATGGTTCCATAACCAGCTACATGCATCTCCAGTCCAGTCAAATAGTGGGGATTAAAATGGAGACCAAGCTGTGCAATGGCAATTCAAACTTTCTCCTCTTCTCCAGAACCAAGACCTGCCACTGTGTAGTTTGCATTACACTCAGTTTGACTTTCAGCCCAAACCCAGAGGTCTGTTAGTCTTTGCCAGCAGTTGAGCAGCCCATGATGGAGAACAGCAGATCTGGCATTTTACTGAAGTGTGTTTCCATGGGAGAGCTTCAGGTATCTGCAGTTTCTTTGAAAGTAGTTTTCAGAACCAGAAAACCAGTTTCTTTGACTGCAGGAAATACAGTGAGCCCCTGAGTAGTTGCTAAATATGACAGTGGTTTTTAATGTTAACTGTTTTGAAGTGTGGCATTCTTACATTGCTGTTCATGGCCCTGACTGTAGCAAACCAATGGCAAAAGCATCAATTTAGGTTGGACTTGATGATCTCTATGGTCTTTTCCAACCTTACTGATTCTGTGATTCTGTGAATGTAAATAGCAGCTACAATTCTAGAAGCAACATGGCTGTTATGTTTTTAATATTGTGCATTTATTATGTTTCATGTTTGGTTGTCAAAAGTCAGTTGGATAGCTTTGGATCCTTGCACACTATTTCTGAGCAACAGACACTGGTTTGGCATGGGGGCCATGGCGACTGTGCACTGCTGGGTATGTGCTGCAAAGCTGGAGCTCTGCAGGCATGCTCATGGTTATCGCCTGGCCTGTCAATCTTCCTGAAAAACAAAGGAAGAAAGGGAAAAGAGCAGAGAGGCTTGTGCCTTCCTTACCTTTGGAAGAGGTGGCCATTTTCCTTCTAGAGCAGTGTCACATGAGAGGTGGAGGGAACAGGGGGGTTTGTCTGACCCTTAGAGACAGGAGATTGTCTCAACCCTTAGTAATTTATTTGTCTGTCAGGTCTCCCAGAGTGTCGAAACCTTTTAATTCTTGATCAGTGTATTGGGATCCCATTAATAGAGGGGGCGCTTCACTGAATGGATTCACCAATTGATGGGTGCATTCAGTTGCCCTCTGGGGGGACCTGTGCCAGCAGATGAAGGAGACCCCTCCACGAGTCTTCCCATTATGTTATTCCAACATTGATGAAACTGTCAGCACCTTTATGAAGGATTCCCTCTAACAGTTTACAAAATAACACTCTTTATTAATACAAATTTTGACAAATCAATAAGAGTTGGTGGTTGTCAGTGATAGAGTCTAGCTATAGAATCGTGCTTAAAACCATGTAATAATAATATAAGGCAAAGCATGAGCACAAACTGTGAAGCAAAGCAATCTACTAAAATAGAGTGAACCCCCATTACTCGCAGGCTGTTGCATCTGATCCACCTCTCGCGAGTTGTGAAATCCGCAAAGATAGCAAACCCACTACGTAGTCGAGTACGCCATGCCCGTAGCCGAGCCCCCTCCCCTAATAAGGTTGGGAAGAGGGCGGGTCCTGGCAGCGGGGCTTGTTTCAGATGTCTGGCTGTCACCGAGGTGGGTGAGCGCTGAGGACGGAACCAGCACGTGGGGGCGCGGGGGGGTGAGTGCTGGCGCTGCAAGCTGTGGCAAGGGAGAGGGATGGGGGTGCGTCGCGAGGCACGGCAAGCGATCGAGCGTGCCGGGGTTGCGCCACAAGCTGTGGCGAGCAAGCGGGAGGGGGGCGAGCCGCAAGCCGCAGCGAACGAGCGGGACGGGGGCAGGGGTGCGTCGCGACCCCTGCGAGCAGGGCGAGGGGGAGCAGGAACGGGGCTGGCTGTGCGAGCGGGGAGGTGAGGAGGGCGGAGCTGGCACTGTGAGCGGCGGAGCTGGGGGCCGATCAGACTGAGGTCGCGGTAGCTTCTGCGCACGCGCTGAAGTTGCACATCTTGTGGAAAAATCACCCGCAATGCTGAAGCTCGCAACTAGTGGACCGCAAACACACGGGGGTTACTGTATTATGAAGGGAAAGCAATTCTAATCTTTGAAGCAGTAATTAGTGCATACAGCTTAATTCCCCCACCACAAGCATCCTGGGGTAGGGGGAAGAAGGTAGAGTTAGTATTTTCAGTGGAAATCTTCCTCTAATTTTCTCCCCATTTCCAGTGTACTTTATACTTTTTTCTTTCTAGATTTAGGTGGAGTTTGAGTGTCTTTAGTCATAAGAGCTAAATTTGGGTACTGTAACAGGCATCTATTCTTTAAATGGCACAGGTCAAAAGGGTCACCACATTCCCTTCCTGCAAGATGCTCGTGAAGAGAAGCTACGATATCTTCATGCCGTTCCTTTCTTTGGTATATCTTGTCGTAACAGGTGCTTTTCAAGGCTTGGGGAACAGCATGACCTTATGTCATCTGGGATATGGCAGCTGGAGTCTCTTTTTTATCATCCAGAAAATGGCACCTAGTCATTCCTCTGTAATTCTTATTCTGTTTTAACTTTCGATTTTATTACTCCACAAGAAGCTGTACAGAGCTTGCTGAGTTGGACAACAGGTCCATGAGGAGGATGGCATCTTTCTGACACTGAGCATGAACCCCATGTGGTGGGGTCTGCAAAATGTGTAGTGTGTATGGGGTATGGCGATCATTTTCTTGAGCATTGCTTCAGCAAATTGTTCTTATTAGCTGGAGTTTAATTTCACATTTCAGGGCAGAAATTTGAAGGACAAAATTTGTCAGTGAGATGAAGGGACATACAAACGATATCAGTGAAGTGCTTGCTCAAGTGTGCACTTAAATAGTTTTTGCTGAATTGAGCACCATAAGGTATAGTGGGTTAGTTGGCATTGGCTCCCCAGTTTTTCCATCTTCTAAGTATTCTGTGTCGTATTAAAGCATCTTTAAAATTTCATTGGCAGCTCCAAGTTAAAAGGGTTGTGAGGTTAAGCAACTGAGTGAGCAGTCAGATCTGTTGCTTCACCTTTGAGAGACTCTAGAGCATTCATTTTAAACATTGGAAAAGCTTTTTTGGTTGATTGGTTGGTTGGTTGGTTTGGTTTTGTTGAGGGAGAGTCACTTTTTTGCTTGACTTTTTCGCTGCAGTGTGTGACCTCTACGTTTGAAACACTGGCCTGGTAAGCACCAGCGCAACCCGAAGAAGTTGCCACAAGGGCCATATGTAAACTAATTTGGTCTCTCTCATTCCAAGCCTGAGCAGACTGGACGTAAGCCTGGTTCAATTTGGAAGTCTTCTAGGTGTGTTAGTGCAGGACTATAGTTAACCTTAGAAATATTATTGCAGGCAGACAGATCAGGTCTCCCAAAACATTTGTTCCTTGAGCACCTTCATCTGAGTCTGCTGATTTAAACTAACTTGAAAGTCTTTCATGCAGCACGCTTTGTGTGTATGTAAGTCATTCAAATTTTCTATCTCTATACAACTCACAGAAGGCGTGTTTCAAGCCTGAGAGCCGGAGTAAATTCTCACAAAATAGAGCAGCTTCAGTTGTCTTCACCTTTCAGTTAAATGGATGAACTGATGTGGAAGTCTCTCACAATGGAGTGCTTCACCTAGTGGCCTCCATTATATGGCTTTAATAGGGAAGTTAGTGTTGCTGGGGGGAAAGGGGAACAAAAGATATCTTAGCACAGATCTTGCTGTATTTGTCCTAGTCTCTTGGGCTCTGCTGCTCTTGCTTTAGAAGAATTTGTTACTTTTCCTGTTGCAGACCACTAACTGTGGCCCAAACAACAGTGGCCCCCAGAGACCTGTGGGCACTCAGCATGAGCTACTGATGCTTAAGGAGGACCTTGAGGAGGATATTAGAAAGGGTTTGTACCGCTAGCAAGGCATCTTCCCTTCCGTGGCATCTGTCACAATTTTCCAACCATGAGAGTTGGGACTATTCTCTGGGACAAAATGAAGAGTTAATTTGCACTTAATCAACTACCACTTCGTGAATTCAGTTGGGAATAAAACTTGATGACCCCTTACTTAAGAAAAATGTCCTTCTGTGATGTTCTATGCAGAGAGAAAGAACTTTTTACCCAAGTTTCAAAAATACTGAGGTGGTTTGGACACCGAACTGTACTGTAAGTGGACATGATTACTACTCACAACTGTTTCCCTTCACTTGCATTTCCTCATCAATGGGCTTCAGTGAGACCCAAATAGGGAGATAAAGAAGTATATAGTGTAGGTTGAAATCCATTATTCATGTTAGAATACTTGTTCCAAGAGAATTGATTTGAGAGCCTACCTTTGAAAGAAGCTTTCTGGACAAATGTCCATAGCATGAAACTTATTTCTCGCATATCTTCTGTCCTTGTCTATATGATTTTGAATGAGTAATGCAGGTTTATAACCTTGTTCCTGTCCCTTTTCTCCCTGTCCTTCATTCCAAGTCATGGACTATGCAGTCATTTATTTTATCTTGGCCTGTAGATGTTTTGCTGTTAATTGCAGCAATAAATTGTCTAAAAGTAGTGGTAAAACAGTGTGGGAAACTCTTTGAACATCCTTGCATGAGGGTGAGATTCCAATTGGAGTACTGAGCTGTCATAACTGCCCTTTGAAGCCTACAAAAAAGGCACTTAGCTGCCTGCTACAGAGCAGTGGGAAGCCCTTTGTAGCTCTGCTACCACCAGAGTTAGGTGATTAATAATGATAAACGTGCCAGGAGGCCAATTCCAACTTTACTCTGCTTTGAATTTTTTATTATTTTTTTTATCGCCCTTAGACCAAGACAAAATTTTGTAGAATAGCTTGTGTTGTTCAACAGGAACAAGCCTTTTTTTCCTATCAATTTTTTTTCTTTTTTTAAGAACATAGCACTTTAACCACCTTTGTCTGTCATACAGTTCTGAGCCTTGCTTCATCTTCTGATGCTCAATCCAAGTACACTTGTTAGGTAGGTAAGGGAAAACGAGCATATGTGTACTCTCATATCTTTGTGTGCATCTATTGTCTTTATAGCAGTTGAACAGTTGGAGCAAGTTGGGGTTTTTTTGGCAGACCCAAATAATAGCCGGTGCTCTTGGCTCTGAGGTTTTTCAAATGCTCTAGAAGTTCTATAGGGTAATCCATGACTTTAGCACAAGTATAAAACAGTGGCAGTGCTTTGGGAGGTTTGTGGAAGGTTAAATGGGGAAATTGCTGGTTTTGAATTTGCTTATTTCAGGAAAGGGTTTTGTTATTTTCTTTGGGGTGATAGCTGCAGGGAATGCTGCAATCAGAGTCTTCCTAATGTTCATGCAGACTGGAAAATCCCTGAGACCCACCAGCTAAAACTCAACCATTAACATATTTCAAATACTTGAAGCTGCCTTTGAACTCCTCTATTTAATATTGCATCTCCCAGCAGCAAGCTACAGATGGCCTCACCTATATGTTACAAATTTTGCTTGGAGAAATGTAAAATAATGGTGATAAAACTCTTAGTGAGGAATTTAACATAACTGCTCAATCTTAACAGTGAGAGAAGTGCACTTGGAAGTGTGCATCAGTAATTAGCTTAGACGTTTTTTTCCTCCTAATATTTTTATTTTCAGTGACAGCCTTCAAATTTTCACTAGATGATGTGTATAACCTTGAAGTTAATTGTCAGGTTTTTTAAGTGTAGGATTGGCCTAACAAGAAAACTGTTGCCCAAAGAAATTCTTCCTTCATATTACTGTACTTGCTGGTTTTTCCATGTGCATGATCTGAAGGTTTCTACCAGCACAACTAACATTTTGCCTCCAAGTCCTCTCTTTTCTCAGTATCTTGAGGAAACTGCCAGCATGAAAACGGTGAGCCAGGTTACTACAGTGCCCAAACCCATGAAGGCCTTGGCAGCTGTGAGGGTAGATGTGCATATTTGTGCTGCCTAATTGAATATTCAGGCGTGCCAGGTCGCGCATGCACAGTTGCGAAAACGGGCCTCCTTCATCACTATAAAATCATGCCGCTAAGATCTGAAGCCGCGCTATGGGGGGTGCGAAGTGCAAGAGGGCCGACTTTATATATCTGTATCCAGAATATCTGACACAAATGCTGTCCCTAAAATCAAATATGAAGTGCCAGAATCTGCTGAACTAATTTCTAGCTCATTGTGAATGATGCTTTTCATTAATAAAGAGTATATTTGATGTGCACTACTCCAAAGTCACCTGTTGAAGGCTTAGTAAATTTCTGATTAGTATCTTTGTCCTGGTGTCTAATAACAGGTGACCTTTCCTGCAACAGATGTTCCAATTGTCCTCTCTCCTCTACTGTCCTGCTAAGTTTTCATTAAACTTAAAAACTTCATTATCCTAGAAAATTTGTGAGAGTTTTTTTTCCCTGTCATGTTTAGGTGAAATTATTTAGCCAGTATTTTCAGAGGGCTAATGGGTGGCCAGGAAAAGCAACCAGATGAGCGCAATGTTCGATAACAAAAGTTTTAGAGAACCAGGCCAAACTTTTGCTTCAACTTCTGTTAATGTAGTCAGGGTTTGACATAGTGGCGGTAGTGGTGTAGTGTATTTGGTGGTGCTAGAAGAAATCATATGTTGAACTGTAAATTATGTAAATCTGGTATCCTAGAGTTAACATCTTGTACCTTTTGCAGGTGGAGATTTACATTTTCCCTTTATATATTTACCTATGGAGTACGGTTCCTGAAAAAGGTAGGCATTTCTATTTTTATGCTTTCATAATACATCACAGACTTGTCTGAAGTCTCGTGTAGGTAGGATATAAATCCATTGGCATAAAGCCTGTGTTCATGAAGAATAGAAATTAAAGTTTATTTTGCATTCATAAAATGGTTTGCTACTGGCACTGGTAAGGAATATAAGTTCTTATCAATATTTAATGGAGTTTTAAAATTAAAAAAATGTATAGCAACATGCCTAATTCACTTAATTACTCTTCATTATAGGCAGTAAGGTTTACCAAAATATTCATCTCAATTTCTCCATAATCCTTGCTCAAACGCCTCTGACAGAGGTTACTTTTTACTAACAAACAAAATGCCTTAGTGTTTTGTAAAATACTGCTTTCTTTTTCTTTCTTCTTTTTTTTTTTTTTTGCCTATTCTTTGCCTGATGTACTGTGTAAAGAAGTTTCCATGGAGTTTCCCACCAATGCTGTGTTTCAGGTGATTTAAGCTGAAGGGTTTTTGATGGCTTCTAAGCATCCTGGCATAGGCCTGTTAACCCTGCCATAGACAGTGATATGGATTTATGGTGCAATTGTTTTTACAGCGTGACTAGTTCTCAGACTTCTGTGTAAGTTGGGTCATATTTGTGTAATTCTGAAAGGTGAAATTAGGGGAATGTATACACTCAGTGTGCTCATATAATCTTACCTTCTTTGTTTTGGACAAAGATTTCACAGGAGCAAAGGTATCTTAAGTGTTTCTGGTGCTTTATAAGTAAAAGAAGATGTTAGAAAAAGTACTCATCATTTTTATGGCTTTAGTTCTTGAGGCTGTCCCAGATGCCAGGCAACTTGGTGCCAGCAGGACCGATGATGTGCCTGTGTGGGTAGGGCACATCAGAGCTGTTCTCAGCTATTCAACAATAGTCAGCCCCAGGGGAAGTGTGGGCACCAGTCCTCCAAAACCACTAGAGAAGCATTAGATGTGCAACCTCTCCCTGCCTCCTTGAACACTTATATTTCATGTGTACTTCATCCATTAAGGCTTTATGATCGTGATCTGATATTCTGTTTTCTGCATTCAGTTTCACAAAGGTCCGTGGTATGAAATGCAAGAATAGCTTTCACAGGCAATTGTCACAGCCTAAAATGTTACGCAGCCTGCGGGTGTGTAGCAATCATGACTGTGAGTTCATGGTCTAGACATGGTCTAGCAGGGAGGTGTAGGGCTGGATGACGTTGGGCCCCTTCCGGCTCGGAGTGGCCTGCTAGACTGTGAGGGATCTAGGTTGGTGTTATGCTCTGCGATGTGCTCTCGGTCTCCTTACGGGTGCTAGATGGTGAGTTGGACTAGATGATCCTTGTGGGTCCCTTCCAACTCATAATATTCTGTGATTCTGTGATTCATGGGATTCTGTAATACACAGACACACTGACTTTATTGTGTGAATTTTTATACTTTATTACCTCAAGTTCTACAAAAATTACCATTAACAAATACGTACCACAAAATCACTTCTGGAAAGCATACCCATGATTATTAAAGCAAATCTCTCTCAGCACAAAGAAAGTGTCTGTTCTAGGAAAAATTCTGAATACCAAGTTTTCTATAGACTAAGAGGAATACAGTAAATGCATGCTTCATTACAAACCATTGTGAGCTGTTTCTGAAGGCTGAGTTGATATGCAAAGTGTCAGGATGTCTTCCTCCCAGTTCAGCATATCCCTGCAGTTTGAGAAGAGCTGACTGACACAGCATGGTTGCTTGAACAAGGTGTACAACTGCTTGGTTAACAAGAAGTAGTTCTGTACTTTTGCTGTAATGTTAACTTTCAAAATATTTCATGTTTACAAAGAGAAATTGTTCTTTATGTCATTGTGTATGTATTTAAAATTACTCATTTATACACAATGTTATAAACAATTCTTGTAGCATTTTATGCTATTATCATTATTCCAGTGTTCTGCACTGTTATTCAGCACTGGTAAGATCACACCTTGAATACTGTGTCCAGTTTTGGGCTCCTCAGTTTAAGAGGGGTGCTGAGATCCTTGAGCGTGACCAGAGAAGGGATGCTCCTTTTTAGTTGATCTTGTGACTTTAACTCTCACAGGTATTTCTTTTAGAAAAGTCAACCAACTCAGTTGTATAGAAGGCACTCCCTAAAACACTGTGCCCAAGGCATCACCTGTTTTGTAGTTTATTTGTTAACTCTTGAATTGCCAGGCAAAAAAATAGTCTTTTCTAGATTATTGTCCTTCCTTCCCAACCTAGTTTTCTTACAGTCTCTCACTCCTTTCCTTTGCTGCATATGTTGCTGACTTGATGGGGACTTCTGTTCACATTTGACTCTCTTACATTTTCTTTCCTGAAAGTGACATTCACCTACAAGACTGGCATGGAGCCCGTCAATTACTTAAGTACCACTTTGAGCTCGTTTTGAGGTCCTTTGCTTTGTTCTGGCCCTTTGCCTAGGAGTGAATTTCACCTTTTGGATTCTTTTTGAAAACACCTTTCTTGTAATGCCCACAACATATGAATCATTGCTACTTCCTCTTCTACTGTCACCATCCCTATTTGCTTCATTTGGGGAAGATGTGCCCAAGGTTAATAAGTGGTACAGTAGATCCTTGCTGCATTGCAACCCCTCCATTGCAACTTTGCTGATTTGCGAGGAATTTTTCTTGCAATTCTGCTTCAGAAATTTGCCATGTTCCCCAGTCGACACATGCGCAGTGTCTCTGTTCCGCTGAGGGGCGGCGCTGGCGCTCCCTGTGGGGTGAGACTGGCTCGGCCCTGCGGGGAGGGCCACAAGTCACGCTGTCCCCTGTTACTCTAAGCCCAGCTGGGGACTGACCCCACCCTGGGTGCATGTTATTTTTTCCATGGCTACAGGCGGGGAAGGGAAGTGCCCCAGGAAAGTGGGGCTGGCCCCGGTGGTGGTGGGGCAAGCGCTGAGTGCTGGGGCACCAGCAGGACATGCTGACTCCACTGCCACAGCTGCAGCCAGCCCATGCCGTGCGGAGCTGGGATGGTGCGGGCACAAGCACCAGGGCTGGGGGGTGGGCAGGGGGGGAGAGCAGTCGCGGGGGGTTTGAGCTGCTGATGGGACAGTGCAAGCACACACGGTCACGGCAGCGCAGCCTCGGCTGCAGAAGCGGCAGCATTGCTGAAGAGAAGCCCAGGGATTCTCAGGAGGGGTCTCCCCAGTCTGAAAGGACTCAGAAACAGTTTCCTTTGCTCCCCTGTGCTGGGAGAGCCCGTGGTGAGGAG
>WEKX01021100.1:118641-132105 GCA_013390025.1 Pitta sordida | reverse complement strand
GAGTTGGGTGAAGACCTTGCCCATGTGGTATTTTCTATCTCAAATCCATTTAGTTGCACAGAAAAAGTGGTAAAAATAAATAACTTCTAAAGAAACAACCTACTTAGAATAAAAGATTTTAAAGACTCTCCTGTGGTCTTGAAAGAGGAATAATCACATAAATCTCATGCAAGCAGTGAAGAAACAGGAAGCATAATCTTCCCAAGTCTTTTAGTTTGCCCAGCTTTTTGCAATACAAGAGTCTGTGGATGCATGCTACAACAAATTTATCTTGGGTATATTTCATGTTGCCCTAAGATACGAGAATATTTTCTGTGATCTGTCATCTCTGGATGGTCATGTTTTCAGCCAGGAAAGCAACAGGTATGATTTGCTATTTTGAGCTGATGCGGCAGGGATGAAGGATGGATCCTGTACGGAAGGATGCGTATATGTAACAGCACATGAAAGGAACCTTCTTTAAAATATTTGAGCAGCCTGAGGTCAAAATTTCCTGTGCTGTTGAGAAGGTAGTGTGNAGCTACTCACACTAGTAACCCATTGATGGATACTTCCCATCTTACTTGAATTCTAGATGGAAAAGATGAGTATAGTTGTCACACCAGAATTCCACACATTGAATTCCAGAGAAGAGTTTGCAATTTAAGGGGTTTAACCTGTCTAGGGCATATTTCCTTCTTTTTTTTTTTTTTTTTTCTCCTAAAGGGCAGGGAGCAAGGGGAAATGTAATTTTCAAACTGGAAAGTATGAAGAAGAGTATTGTCTGAAAGACATGTGAATTCCCTGTGACAGTGAACAGGGGAACTATGTTTGGATGCTACTGTTCTTGAAGGTTGTGTACCTGTTGGAAATAGTTCAGGGGAAATAGTTCAGCAAGAATGACCAGAAATCTTGATTTGAGAAAGATTGAAGGAATTTGGTCATGTAGCCTCCCAAGAAATAATGACTTAAATTCTACCTGGAGATTGGAGGGTGAACTGAACAATATTACGGAAGCAGCAGCAGCAGAAATTGAATGGAGGAAGTGTTGAATCTTCATCCCTCAGAAATTTTAGCTACCGTTATTTTTTATATTACAGAATTAGTAAGGAAAAGACCATAGAGATCATCAAGTTGACACGGCTGCAGTCACTGGTGCCTTTCAGTCCTATTTCCTACTGGTTTTGTGTTACTATATGCAATAAGAAATTCACTTGTGATGAAAGAACATGAATCTTACTGGTTAAACAACATAAATTTACCAAAATTACCAGAAGAACAAGGTCATTTAGAAAGCTGGCTACAACTTTTAAAGTGTGGCAACTGAAATTGCTATGTATAGCTAATATCATGCTAGTAGTGGTGAGAGTCCAACAGAAAGCAAATCATCTAAGGAAAGTAATTATGAAAATCATTGTCTCAGAGGTAAAATTGGGTGCTAATCAGGACTAAGTACTGTGTTTTCCGCCTGTTTTGTTGGTTTTTTCCTTAACTGTGTGTATACATAAAATTTCCAATCTCATGTTTGCTACAAATCCTTTGTAAGTTGCTCAGCAATGCATTGTAGCAATCCAGTGGACTTCACTGGTACAGTCAGATGGATCATCTGGGTGACAACAGAGCCATAAGCACATTAGTCCTATTGAGGTCAAGTCTGTGGAGAACTGAAACCTAACATTTGAATTAAGTTAAACACACACTATTGATCCAGGAGAGAATCCATGACATCATTACACATGACATTCATTAGAATTACCCTACATTATCATTATGTGTGGATTTAGAAATACTAATGCTATTGTTAATAAAGCAGCTGACAATCTTCATTTTTTACTAGAAATTTTCCCTAGTGAGTTCCCTTGCAATAATGAGTATAATAGTTGCACTTCATTGCTAGCTCTTATTCTCTTTCCCTTTTTTAATTACAATTAATTAAAAGTCTATTGGTCTAAGAGATGGCTTTAAAAGATTGATTTTGAGTGTACACATTTTTCACAAAGCATATGTCTATATTAAAATAACCCTCACAGAGCATTCGCTGGACACCTAAGTACTGTTTTTCAGCTGCAAAGAACTTCTCTGCAAAAGATAATGGGAATAAAGGAGGCAACTGAAATACCTCTTGCCAATGAAAACAGCTCGTGCCCTACACTTGGGTGCATAGTTGTGCCCAAGCAAACTGCCCTAGAGATGGTTTATCTAATCCCTCAGGAGATGCCCTCAGGACTTTCTTCTTTGCCAGTGTCCCTCTAGCACTGCAACGGAAGACATGATTATTAGGGAGGTACATATGCATGGAAATTAGAGGAGTTCCTTGGACTGGCTCTCTTAGGCTGGGGGCCAAATAGTTTATATGTGCCACCAGTTACCTTCTTTAAAGTTCTCAGGTTGGGTTTGCTTGTGTGTAAATTCCCTTATTCCTTACTGTTTTTATTTCTTTTACTCTTAAACATCTATGTAACCCTGTTGTATATCAAACCAGAAGCCTGGATAAATTTATTATATTTTCTTCTTTTCAAGCATTAATATGTTCCCAGAAAATTGTTACATTCTTTAAAAGTAGGCATTTATATTAAAAAGAGCCCTGTTCAAAGTTCACAACATTATTATCATGAACAGATGAGATTATATACTAACATTATTTTTTTCTGATCTGCTCTAGTATTGGGGTTTTTGCTATGCTTTAAAACCACATTACTGATGTGCAGCAAGATGTTTCAAGTAATCTTTGGAAACAGACTTAGGAGTACTCAGAATTTAGTTTGTTCTGGATTCCAAATTGACAACGTCAGAATTTTTAGTATGGCAGTATTGTCAAGACTAAAACATTAGAGGAGAGTTGGCTTATTTTTCCAGAGACATCGAAGTTTGAAAGAGACAACCATCATCATTTTTCTTGCATAGGATGCTTATGTATAATTCAATGATCCCCTGTGATCAAACACGTCTCCTATAGGCCGCAACTGCCTGTAGTATCACTTAGACTCTATTAACCTTTTCTCATCTCTGCCTTTCAGCCACTGATGCCTGACCTTCATTATTACTACATGGTTGAATTGTCATTCTACTGGTCCTTAATGTTTTCTCAATTCATAGACGTCAAAAGGAAGGTACGAACAATGAGACTAAAAACACTGAAAGTTTTAAGCGTGTGTCATTCTTGACTCAAGGAATACCTGTATTACCTGTGTAGTGACCTGGAAATACAGTTTCTAGTCTTTACCTATTGCAGATACTAATCACTGAGAAACGTGTTGAAGTACTTGTCTTACTCTGTTTCTTGCTACTATGTTGTGGGTTTTATCTGCACATGGGAAAAAGGGCCTGGAGCAACCAAATATTGAAGGGCAAATGTCAGCATGCAGAAAAACCTCCTGGTCTCATACAATAACTTTCATGGAATTGAACATGTGGTATCTACTGGATGTACTGTTTCTTCTAAGAATTAAATGTTGAAATATCAATGACAGAGCAAGACCTCATAAATTCATAGTAGCACTTTGTTAAGATCTATGAGGGCTCTCAATTTTTTCTACAAAGGTATAGTAAAAACAGGATACATTTTATATTAAAAAGTAATGTTTATTTAATTTGAAAGGATTTTATAATATTTTTATGTGCTTCCTTCAGCTGTCATTTAATTAAATGGTTGGAGGCTATGCTAATGCAAAAATCCTTGTTCATTAGGATTTCAGCAGGAGCATAACTCTGAAAAGAGTAATGAAGGATCCAGTATGTCCTGAATAGATTTGTCTGCTATTTGGAACCACAGTGTGCTCCTGGGAGTCTTGTGCCAGATCTATGTATATAGAAATCTCTATTTGGATTTTCAAATTATTCCAGAAGTAAAAATCTCAAAAAAGCATCCACAAAATTTCAATCTGTATTGGAAGGTAAATTGGAAATAAAACAACCAATATATGATGAATACATGTAAGTCCCTTTTTTGCATTGTCTGTAGATGCTAAACATTCTGTTAATTGTGAACTTGAAATGAGTATAACTTCACTGGTTTGAAAACCAGATACAGAAAAATGGTGCTCAACAGAGCTGTATGATAGTGGAAATGAATTTAAATCAAGAGTAATATTGACTAAAATACATAAGCTGCAGCTGCCAAGTCTGTTTCTTAGTTGTACATAAATGACTTGTACTCTTTTTCAGGAACCTGTTGTTCTTTTAGAGCAACCTGGTGGGGAAATAGAATGGGAGATGAATGTGGGGAAGTGGATCACTAATAGCTAAGCAACACCCTTACCACAGATTTGGCAGTGCTTCAACCTAAGAGCACCAGATCCAAGCAGTGTCCCATGCATCTGCTGTGTCTGAGAATGTGCAGTGTCCAGCAGAGAGCAGGAGCACAACATCTGTAGTGCAGTGTGAGCACGTCAAAAGCCCTTCATTATAAGCACCCTGCAGGAGACAGTGGAGATGCCATATTTATAAATAAATAACCTATTAGCTCACTGTCCAGTGTGGATTCTAGAGACGGGTCTTTTTGTAATGTCAGCGAAATTGATAACTAGGAGCATCAGAAAGGAGAAAGGTAGCCATGCCCTGATGTCACACAGTAAAACTGTTCTGTGCCCAGCAGTGAGTGCAAGCTGTCAGGGAGGCTCGCTGAGTTGAAAAATGTTAGCACTAAAGGCTTGCAGTAGTTGACAAAAAGAAGTACAGGCTTGACAGAGACACCAGCTCTTGCAACACCATAATAGTTCTCTCTTGAAGAGAAGTTTAAAAAAATGTTGAAACCTCGTAATGCATCCAATATGCAATGTGTGAAATGGTGCCCATATGAAATAAGGATCCACTATTCAATAGGAAGAAGCAGGAAACTTGTCATCTAATATCACAGAATCACAGAATATTCTGAGTTGGAAGGGACCCAGAAGGATCATCGAGTCCAACTCTTAACACTCTCCCTGGCAGGAATCGAACCCGGGTCTGCCACACGCCAGGTGGGGACACTTACCACTGTACTAAAGTGGATCAGATGCTATTGTAATGTTTCACAGTGTCTTATATAGAGTATATTAACGGTTCTCAAATGGAGAAATCTGTCGATGTTTTCATGTTACAGTGAAAAGGTGTACTTTTATCTAAGTCTGCCTGTACAGGAACCAAACCCACGCCCCGGAGCCATGTACACCGTGCTCTGTCTATCTGAGCCAATCTCAGGGTCATGTTGTCATCTTTTTTTTTTATTACATAACCTAATTCCCTGTCCCATCATCCCATTATCTAGACCATGTCACCGGGTTTCTCATCCAGTCTTTTCTTAAACACCTCCAGGGATGGCAACTCCACCACCTCCCTGGGCAGTCCATTCCAATGAGCGATCACTCTCTGTGAAAAAGCTCTTCCTAACATCCAGTCTAAACCCCCCCGGCGTAGCTTAAGGCAAGAGTTGGAGTCAGCCCTGTGCCATGCGCGTCTCCCAGCCATGTGAGTTGGGCTGGATTCAAAGGTCCCTCCGCAGCGTGTGCTCCTGCAGTGACTCAGGACTCAGGCTTTGGAGGAGTGCAGGGTAGGGGCTTCATGGACTCACACGAGGGTCAGCAGCTTTGGTCCTGGTTTTTCTCTCTCTCTTGGCTGCTGCAGCAGGCACTCAGCCTTCTGGTGGCTTTTCCATGGTGGTGGTGAGGGAGCAGAGATGAGCAGCAAAGCAGGCAGAGTGTGAGGAGAGTGAGGGAGAAGGGGAGGTGATGGAATGACCTCCTGCAGAGAGTAGCAGTCCTGACGCCTCCTCTCTTCTCCTAACTAGCAACTGTTTCCAGCTGCTTTTTTATAGGGCTTGCTGTAGGCTGGTGTTAGCTAGGTGTCTGCTTCTTGGATGTTTTAGGCGATAAAGGGGGCCCAGGGCGTATTATTAAAACACCTTTTGAAGCCCACCAGAGAGATAATGGTTCCTTGAACAATGAGAAGCAAATCTTGTGCATTTCCAATTGACAATTAAAACATTACACTTGGTTATTGTTTTAGATACCTTAAATTCAGCAGCAGGCGCTGTGCTGTATTCTGGGGCGGTCAAAAGTGCCCTGGCAGTGTTGTGCACTGCAGGAATTCAGCCAAACACTTTCATGTTGGGTTTCTCTGAAGGAGAGCTGCAGTAGGTTCTCACTGAAAGCACCAGCGCTGGCATAGCTCCAGCACCAGTCTTTTACTTCCTGTAGCTCAAGGGAAATGTACTTGCTGTTTCCCATCTCCATTTTGTTCTTCTCTGATAGCAAATTGATTACTTCAAAATTACTTCCAGTTGATTTTCTGACTTTCAAATACCTGTTTATCTTTGTTTAGGTGTTACAAATTCGATCAGATTATCTTTGCCTGGCTGGAGGGGTGTGAACAAACTAGGCCGTTGCACATACCTGCTCTGGGCATCAAGGCAGCAAACTGAGTAGCTTAACTTTTACAATCTTAGAATGGCATGTTGTTTGCTTCATAAATATCTATTATCTTTCCATAATGACATTCTACCCCTAAGGGTGTTCATTATCAAACACTGCAACCTAGTATGATACAGTTTTTTGCAATCTCTGTCCAGCTTCCCGTACCCTTACTTTGTAAAACACAGAAGAAATATTAGATCAGGGAACTTTGTTAGTCTCACAAGCACTTGATGAGTTCTAAAAGCAGTGAGGCTTATTTATGTGCTTTCTGGTCACCTGAAGTATTGTTTGACAGAAAAATATTTGACAGGTGTATTTGAAGGAATATATAAAATTTCTATCCAGTATTTTAACAGGTTTGTAAAAGTATTTGGCAATTCCAGGAGCTTCTGTGTTTTACTTTAAAAAAACCCCACAGTTCACTCACTCCCTGCTAATTTTCTTGAATATTCCATTTTGATTCTAGAAGGCTTTTGCATATTTCACTAAATTGGGATACTAGATCTCTTTCTTCAATCTTAGTAAAAAAATTTACAGAGCTGATTTCTTTTGGTTCAGTGGAAGTGCCTCAGGTTAGAACAATACCTTCCAGGGAAGATGGGAACCTTCCTGAAGTGGAAAGGAAAAGTCCATCTCCACTTTACTATACTTTCAAATCAAAAGGCTTTAAGTCAAAAAATGTAGAAAAAAAGAAGCAATAATTATTTACTGTTACTATATACATATATAAAGAAAGGAACAAACAGTAACACAATGGTAACAGGAAAAATCATCTCAACAAACCCTGTGCCCCTTGCTCCTTCCATGTATTTTTTCTCGGTGTGGTCACTGCCCAGCATTCAGGGCAGGAATTTTCCCGCTATCAGGAGCCATTAGCTCCCAGGCCAAAAGACAGTGGAGCCCTCCACCCCCTCAATCCCCCAGCTGGGGAATTCAGTCCTTGGCTTTGTTTAGTTACCTTTTCTCTTCCTCAGAGTTTGATAACGTCATGGTGGTAATGGAAAAAATTTCCAGAAAGCAATCTAACCCATGACAGGAAGGTATTTAGATTATGTACGTTTTGCAGAGCTTTCCCTTTCCTTGTTGATCTATATTATAAGACATGATGTTTTGCCCTTTAGTGGCACTAATACTCCACAGCCACATGGCAGTTTAGCTAGTGAGTGTGACATGTTAAAAAGATGTGGGTGGCAGAAGCCTTGATTCCGGAGGGCTTGTCTACAAGTTGAGACCCATGGGGTTTCTCTGCTGCCTGCTCTGTGTTCTTCCAACTGATGGTGTCAGGAATAGGTTCTTTCTCTTATTCTTAGCCACATATTTTCATTACATAGGCACATGACATCTTTCATCAGTTAACAAACTGGAGGCTACAAAACTGCTGTAAATAAATACATCTTTCACAAACATACATATGGTTTAATCTACATTTAAAAAAAAAAAAGTAGCCCATTGATGCGCAGCTGCTCTGCTGCTGTGTATGGGTGAAAGTGCTGGAGTAAGCTGGAAACACAAGTACCACTTCATGTTATGGGGTCTTGTACCATTAGTATTTATCTGTCCATGTGCAGTTTTGGGCACCACAGTATAAGAAAAATATTAAGCTGTTAGAGAGCGTCCAGTGGAGGGCACTGAAGATGGTGAAGTGTCTTGAGGGGAAGCTGCATGAGAAGCAACTGAGGGCACTTGGTCTGTTCAGCCTGGAGAAGGCAGAGTTGCAGTCTACAACTTTCTCGTAAGAGGAAGAGGAGTGGCAGACACTGGTTTCCTTGTGTTGACCAGTGACAGGACCTTAAGTTGTGTCAGGGGAGGTTCAGGTTATTAGAAAAAAGGCAAGAAGCATTTGGACAACACTCCTGGACTTAGGGTGTGATTCTTGGGGATGGTCCTGTGCAGGGCTAAGGGTTGGACTCAATCCTTGTGGGTCCTTTCCAGCTCCATAGATGCTGTGATTCTGTGATTACCCTTATGTGTAACTAAAACTTAACAGGTAACATCTTTAAAGCATAGTATTAATTAAAGACTTAAAGAAATGTCACCAACGGGAAAGAAAGGATCATAATAACAAAAGTATTCTTGTATTGCTTTTTTTCTATGAGTTTTCAGTAGGTCAATCCGGCATCTCTGTTTCACAGCTGTCAGTCAGGTACCTGTCTCTTTTAAGAAACATTACGGAAGGAATTCCCTGGACAGCATTTCTGTAAGCAAATGAAGACTGCTGCCCAAGAGCATTAGGATTGCTTAGGAATAATCCATATTGTCAGGAATGCCTTGAGGAACACCTAGGGGGACTAGAGCTCTTGTATTTGTAGAACATGAATGTGTCAGCTATGAAAAAAGAGATTTTTCATTTGACTTCTTGCCCTATTTAGACTACCTATGTGCTAACATAATTGCAGTTAGAACAAAAATTAAGAACAGTGCCATAGGATTTGCAGCTGTAGAAGGTAAAGAGCTAGGCTGCAGTATAGCCATAGGACAATGCTAGTAGTTTACCTCTAATCCCATTGAAAATCAGTTAGGTATCTGTGCTATTTTTATTATTACGTGATGAAAAAAAATTCCACTTTAACATAGTGATGAGTGTCCCTGCCTCATATGGGAGACTGGGGTTCGATTCCTTCCAGGGAGGCAGTGGTGCTGTTTCAGAGTTGGACTTGATGATCCTTGTGGGTCCCTTCCAACTCAGAATATTCTGTGATTCTGTGCAATGGTCTCCATGTGTGGGTTTGTAGTTACTGAAATGACTAAGGTGCTGTACCCTTGCTTTCCCTTAGGACACTCAGAAAGGAAAACAGCCTTTAACTCTTTTCTTCAATCTGCTTGAAGAAAATAGATTTATAACAATGGCTTGATATGACTGCTAAATGTGTTTAATTGTGCTCCATGCTGCTGGGTACCAAATAACCTGGCTGAGAAATGTTGGGTGTATACTAAACTAGGATATAGTTCTCTCTTTTAGTAGTCTTTTTATTTCTTTTCTCCCTTTCCCCACCTTCCATGCCGTCCCACCCTTCCTCAGCTTTGTGTTGGAGATACATACTGGTAGTGCCCACTGATGCATGTGAAATAGGATCTTGTAATACCTGATAGCATTAAACGTGGAGTGAAAGACTGGGAGCAGATCCTGTCCCTCTTCAGTTGGTGAGACTACTCAAGCTGCACATTTTTCCATGGACCCCAGGTGTACATTGCAGTGAAGGCAAGTGCTGGTATTGAGTGGCAGTGGCACTGCACATCCTTAAAAACAATGGTGCCTGCTACATGCCTGCTGCATTCCCAGAGCAGTATGGGGCTCTGTGCAGTTACTCTTCCTGGTATTCAAGAGACAGAGCAGTCGGAAACTGGAGCTGCTTTTCCAGGGCTGACCTTGTGTTAGTGGAAGCTCACAGCACTTTGTAGGGCCATTCCTAATGCATGTGGCTTCAGTGCCTTTGCAAACCAGGTGCTGCCTCTCTAAAGGGCCTCAGTTTGTTTCCCTGCTGTGGTCCACTTAGGTGAAAACCTCAGCAGGACTGGCCCATGAAATCTATCAGAAAGCCAAATTCCACCTCCAAAGATGCTTGGCAGGCAGACTTTTGACTGACTGGATCTCTCCCCCTTCAGACAGCTCTGTGTGAGAACCACTAGATCTGCTGTAAGTGGATAATTTTACAGCTAGTGCATGGAGAAACTCCCCAATCAGATGTTGTCTGTGATCTTTTAAGTGTTTTGATACCACTTTCTCAAAGCTGTCCAGGTAGTTCAGCAAATGTCAGCCAGACTGCCTTTTTTTTTAACTGACTTGGTGCCTTGCAGAGAAGAGTCTCATCTCTGCAGGTCTTGTTCTCTCATTATTCCGTCTGGAAGTCTGGTCCAGGCAGGCAGATCATTCCCTCTGCCTTGTCTGCCCCTTGACATATGTCTGTGAATGTGATGGTACAGGACCTTCCCTACTCCCAGATATTTCCATAGTAACAGTTACTTTATGGCCAAATAAGTAAGAGTTGATCTGGAGACCAGCTAGCCTGCATCTTTTGGGAGGCAGTGGATTGTAACCGAGTAGGAGGAGCTGCACCAGCTGGTTTGAAGACTTTTCTGACCCTGTTACAGTGTGAAGACAAAGCACCTTGATTAAAAACAAATTGAAGCCTGGGTCAGGGATTTTCTGCTCAGTGAAAGCTTTCAGTTGTGCTTGGCAGGTGCCTGTTGTCTAGTGCAGTGGGAATGTGTTTCCCATTCCTTTGTAGATTTTTTATCTAATCTGAATGGTGTGTTATTTTGCACTTGGTTATGCATACGCATATGCGTATGTTGGTTGGTACATAAAAAATGTGATGTAATTTGGTTTCTATGTACATATGCCTTTTCAAAGTAACTTTAGCCACAAATTTTACTTTATTAGGTTAAATTAATGTGTACTGAGAAGTGTAGATTATTGCCTAACTTTCAATAATATTGTGCATTTTGTAACACTACAATGATTATTCAGTTTAAATGAAATACATAGGAGGGTATATGATGCATTTATGTAGTAGGATCTTTCTGTAACTTAACCATAATGCTAAATTTTAGATAACTGTTCATTTTTGTATACAAGTACTGAATATCACTGTTTGCTTCATTGTTTTTTGTTTTCTGTTTCTTTTCCTTGCTTCTGCTGCTCTAGGATTTTGGCGTCATGTGTACACATCACATTGTAGCAGTCACCCTGATTAGCTTCTCATATGTAACCAATTTGACACGAGTGGGAACCTTGATGTTCTGTCTCCATGATGTGGCTGATATTGTTCTAGAGGTGAGATAATACATATGTCATCCTGTCAGTAGGCAGAATATTTTTGCTATGCAGAACAAGTATTTCCTAAGCCAAGAATCCATTTCAGGATGGTAATGGTGATAAATAGTGTATTTCCTTGTTTAAATAGGTTATGCTTGTAGTAGTGCATGTTTCTGACTTAAGGCTGGTTTATCCCTTGGTAAGTTGCTTGTACAGAGCAAACTGGTAATGCATTGCCTGCCGGGGAGGTTGACACACAGATTTTAAATACAACATGGTAAAATCAAAAGCTCGAAGTTGAAAAATCTGGGAAGTGGTGACAGTAGGATAGAAGGTCCTGGTTCTTCTAGAAGCTTTGTCATGGTGTGTGAAACAATAACTGTCTGCGAAAGAGTCAAGGTATGGGGTGTTTCTGCTGTGCTTTGCTGGGCAGAGGGTGTTGGACAATTTAGTGTCTCTTTGGGAGCAGGCAGTGAGCTGACCTCTGATTTTCCAGGTTCCTGTACTTCTGGATCCCAATGCCAGCATTAAGCAGTTGGATGTGGGGAAGAAGGGATGATTGAAATTCTCTTGAGTCAAAATGGTCTGAAACTTTCGTAACGGCAATTTAGAGATGTTGTCATCTTTTATCTGCATCAGTTATTAGGCAGTTCTGGGTGATGCTGGGATTGGACTGCCTGTGAACTCTCCATCAGGATCAAACCAAACTTAATAGCTATTTTTTTCTGAAATTATTTTTTATTGAAGTACCTGCAAAGATCCCATTATTTGACAATATATATTCTCACTGTGTGAGTCACCTATCACAAAATCAAAATCCTGCCATTCTGATTCAATGGTAAATCCCAGCTGTAAGTCTGGTTTTATTAATGAATTTTTTTTTAATCTAGAAGACACATGACTGACTGAGATAGAAAGCAAAATAGAATGTGGATTTCTCCTGTTAGAAATAATTGCATCTTTACAAGTTTATTTTTCTCTTTTAGCAATGCATGTAGCTAGCTGTGGCATCACCTAAACTTCCTTCATACCTCTTTTCTCACCACCAGAAGGACATACTTGAAGATGCTCATTCCTGATCAGTCCAGTGTCTGTGGAACTATAAAAGCACTGGAGAGCAGCCGTAATAGACTAGCTAAGACCTTACCTTGGACACAGTGAGATACATATTTTTGCACAATTCCTCTGTTCATTCACTGACAAAGAGGAATTGTTGGTATTCCCACGTGATTTGCAAGCATTCAGCAAATCCCTTCCTCACAAGGCACATACTTCAGTGGTCTTTCTAGTCAACTCTTTCACTCTGTTTTGACTCGAAATTCTGCTACGGACAGTGGGTCACAGCCCCAGTGCCGTATGAGAGGATATGGACTCTTACACACTGATGACATTACTGAGAGGAAAGTCAGTGCAGAGGAAAAAAAAAGATCGAACTGGAAAAGAAGCTGGTTAAATATCCTGCCATGATGGGTCAGTTGTGTGTCTGACCTGTTCTACCTATTATGTATTTGTAAAAATGAAAAGCTGTTTCTGGAGACCACTAGACTCTTTTCACCTACCATTTCATAATGAAACATGTTCAGTGGAAAGCTGGAATGCAACATTTTTGCTATTCTCATTGCAGAAAGTAGTGTGTATTGGTGGGAATACTGGAGATGAAGGTTTTTTCCACAGGTCTTAAAGCATTTGTAGGTATGGAAGAATCATGGTAGGATTTTCAGGAATATATACTGTAACTATTTCTTAGGTCTGAGTGAACATTTTCTTGGATACTCAATGCAGCTTAGCCATGGCAGAACATACTAAGTGTCATTTGCTTGCCTAGGAAGCCATTACATTAGCATAAACTGTAACCTAGGCCTCTGACAAGCGACTTTCAGAATCCCAGCTAGTTGTTCATGGTGTCCTGGGTATGTTTGCCATGCAGTACAGCTCGTGGGTTGAAAATTCTGTCACCTAACGTGTTCAATCACTTAAAATTCCACCTATTGGAGGACCTTGAGACTTTTCAACTTCAATTAATGAGAACTGTGACAATAGTTGCTCATTTAGTATGCTTCTGGTGTATGAGCCTCACATAGTCACAATTCAACCTAATTCCTTTATGTCAGGTTCCAGTTATCTCCTAACACACTTTTGTAAAAGAGCAGGGAATAGAAACTTCAGACTAAGGCACATGGCTGTGCTGTAAAATACAAGGATTTAAAAAGACTAGGGAAGAGCTGTGTAACTGAATTGTGGTCATGGTTTTTAAGCTCCAAAAATTGTATTGTATTGTCTTAGGTGGCCAAATTCCATCCAGTAACATCTTCTTTCCCTTTTTTTTTTTTTTTTTTTTTT
>WEKX01021100.1:108138-118442 GCA_013390025.1 Pitta sordida | reverse complement strand
TTTTTTTGTTTTTTTTTGGTTTTTTTTTTTTGTAGTCTTTCTTTATCTATAACTTATAAAGAGAACTATCTGAGAACTGATGACCCCATAGTGGTACTCTTTTTGAGAAATGACATTAGGCTGCTGTAAGTTGCTATGGCAATATCAGCTCCATGCCCTATGAAACCAGTTTTTTTACATTGCTGCATGGAAATACATCCAGAATTCCAATGTGAACTTTCAATCATCTGAAAACCAAGGAAGATAGTAACACTTCTGCTTTGCATCTTGGCGCCAAAGTGTTCTCTTTTCCTTAAACCAGGCTGTGAGTGCAAGCTGCTAGAAATTTGATTTGTGTCCACCAGAATATAGGGCTGATTCTGAAGGCTTATGTTTTCTTTGCAGCACTGGTGACTTTTCTTATGTTTTTTGAGGTTCCTAACTTGGATTCTGTTAATGAGGGATAATATTTAGAGTCAGATTTTTAGTGGAAACATTGCAGAAGTGTAGATTGGTTTTGGCATACAAATTGTTTGATTCTCTAGTTTGAATTCTGCATTCAGAATAGTATTCCCTGTGCAAAGCTGTGGTAATTTTGCTCCCTCTAAGTTCTCCGGAAAGTCTGCACAAGCATCTTCTCAATATGGGAAGTGGATACAGGACCCCTTAGAGAGGGCTTTGAAAGGGTTCTCAGAGACTTAAGTAGACACAAAGACAGACTCTTCATGTACTTCATTGTGCAGTGACTCTCCAAATAGATCTGACAGAAAGCATGAAGGAAGATTGGTCCTGCCTTGAAACAGATGTTATTTTAAAATAATTAACTGCTTACACACATGAACATTGTGGAAGCGGCACAGATGTCTTAAAACAAGCTTGCCTGTACATATCATTTTCTTCAGGGAGAAAAGGCTAAAGAAACTTCTGGGAGGGTTAGTGTTTTTAATGAGCAGTTTCAGAGAAGAATAATTAGTGAGTCTTTCACTGGGGAAGAGTCGGAAGATTGCATGAAGACAAATGAGGTAAGCATGTAAAATAGGTGTAAGGCAACAAGTTGGAAAGAGAGGGGAAGAGAGCCTTTGAAAAAGACTTGAAGGGAAGTGGTATAAGCTTTGAGGTGGAAACTGTTCTATATACATAGTCCAGAAAGGAAGAAGAAATGCCTTAGGAAAAAGTAGGATTTGGGGCATAGTAGAGGGTTTGAGACAAAGTTTATACATAGCAGCCACTGGAAGGTCAGAGCACATGGGTCAGATGGAAGGTAGATGGATGCTGAAAATGCAAGTGGAACATACTGGTAAGGTGAGAGACAAGTAGGTAAAGAGGTCAGGGACCAGGACAGCATAAACACAGTGGGGTTCAATTAAAGGTTTAGAAGAATTTTGTGAATCCAAAATTGTAGGGTCTCCGAAAGGAAATTCAATGAGGAATAAAGAAATGAGATATGTACTCTGGTTTTATGCAGTCTGTTTTGTTTTTGTTTTCAAAGAAGACATTTTCCAGCTCCTTGGTAGAGAGGAGCTGCAAGATCGGTGTGAGGTGGCGCAATGAAAATACTAGTGAGTTCATAAATAATTGGTTACTTCTTCTTACAGCTTGTATACACAGCACAAAAAAATTTAGTTGTCCTCACAGAAGTAAAAAGACATTTCTTTCTTTTGCAGGCTGCCAAAATGGCAAATTATTGCAAGTGTCAAAAGTTGAGTGACCTTCTGTTCCTTACATTTGCCATTGTCTTCATTGTCAGTAGGCTTGGCATATATCCATTATGGTGAGTAAGCACATCATTTTCCTAACATGCTAAGCACCGAACAAGCTTGGAAATAACTGTGTTGTAACTGAACATGATTCATTGACATTATTCTGTTTCCCAAAGAACTTAAAAGAGGTTCAGATGTAACCAGGTGCCGAAATAGCCTATTTGCTTCAGTGCCATTTTGTTTACTGTGTTCTAGGCAAGAAACATGTTGGGCTTCTCCTGGTTTTAAGGTAGAAGTGGATTGTAGACAACATAGTTTCAGGTTAGCAGTTGGTTGGCTGTGTTGGCAAGAAACTAGAGGAAAATTAAAATATTAGTCATCAGAAACACTGATCAGAGGCTAAGCTTGAAGCTAGGATATTATCAATATCTTTCAGTGCACACTTTATGTATGTTCAGCTTAAAGTAAAACACAGTGAGATAAGTAAAGTCTGGCCTGTTGAAATTGGTATAAGGATGTTATTGCCATACAGGTTGCAATACTGCAGGCTACTCCTTTTCCACCCCTCCTTTGAATTGTGTTCCTAGGGCAGCTGTGTAATACATGCTTTTATGAGGTAGTTATACAGGTGTTACTGTAATCTCACATCTTCCCAGACAAAGACGGGTGCTTGCACATACTCTCTCTTCTACATACATGCACATGCATGCACACGAATGGAACATAGATGTTTGATTCTTTAGCTAGGGTTTTCAGCATCCAGAAGGCAGCTATAGAAATTAGAAAATAAACTGATGTACTTCATTGTAGAAACTCATTCAAGTTTCTCTATAACCTGTACACTATATATGAGGGGGACTGAGAGAAGGCATTGGCCTTGCTCGTTTCTATTCTCAATCCTTCCTTTCACGTGTATGAACAGAACTAACACAAATCTCTGTTTTTCTCTATATCTCCTGAAAGTAAGAGTTGTCTGTCATTGCATCAGAAGACAACAGTGACAGGTTTTTCTTGGAAAGCCCCACAGATGACAGAAATTCTTCCCTTTGCAGAGTTTATTTAGAGAGATAGCACCAGTCTCCTTGTTTAAGCATGCAGAGGATTAACAGATGCCAATGTCAACCTCCCTGCCACAGTCTCCTTTGAAATCCTCTATAATGAGATCTCTTCGGGGTTTTGTGAATGCAAACAAGATAAGACCAAGGTGCCCACAGGGAACTGTATCATCGGCTCTGTTTAACAATGTAGAAGTCTCATTTAATGACTCCAAAGATAGTGTCATAATGCTTGGTCCCGGGTGTGCTGTGAGTTGGTGAAGGACCACAACAAAAGGTGAAAATGGATAGACACACAAACTGCTTGTTTAGAAATGCTTGTCATTTTTTTCAAGGAGCAAATTATTTGTTTCTTAAACTGCTTTGCTTCCCTTTCCTCAGTCCTTCCTTGAAGTCAAACTCGGCCATTCCCTGAATTTCTGTAAATGAAGTAAGCTAGTTTTTCCATTTGCATGATCTCAGGAAGAATGGTGGCACTCCTACTCATAGGATTTAATCTATATCTTGCTTTCTGTTTTATATTGAGAAATGGAGGGAGGACCCAATTTCACCAGTGCATTTCTGCCACTGAAGACTGCAGTACATGACTCTGCTTCAGGGACGGCTCAGTCAGATGGTGACTGGATGAAAGGGGAAGGCCTACTTGGGCAACCTGATAATCTTCAGTGAAGAAATAACTGACTGGAGGGGTTGTTTAGCATAGAGAGGAGAAAGCTCAGGTCAGATATTATTCATATATAGAAATATGTGAAGAGAGAGTGTAAAGAAGACTGTGCCAGGATATTTTGAGAGGTGCCCAGGGCTAGAACCAGAGGCAGTGAGCATGAACTGAAACATGGGAAGTTCCACCTGTACATCAGGAAACTTCTTTTTCTCTTTGAGGGTGACCAAGGACTGGCACAGTACTACAAAGCCATATGAACATGGTGCTGGGCCTCCTACTACGGGTGACCCAAGTTGAGCAAGAAGGTTGGACAGGATGATACCCNTCTCACTCGCTCCTCATAGGGCTTGTGTCCCTTCCAGCTGCTGCCATTCTCTGATTCTGTGAGCTGTTTTATGTGTTCAGCTGTGATTCCGGCATTTAAACCTTGCTCTGTGTTATTTGAAATGGCAAAAAAGGAGCTACTGATTTGAAATTTTTGTTATTCAAACACAAAATTTACCAAATCACTGCTATGTGCTTGCTTTGCTGAATAATTGACAAAGAGCAGATTAATCTTTTCCAGAGTGCATGATTTTGAAAGAGGTCATAGTCTTCACGCATTTAACTAGAAGCAGCTGCCCAATATTCCTTTTTCTCTTGAGACTTCTGAAAATTAGGAAGATACAGATTTTCCCATCCTTGGCAATCTTCCTATGGTAGCCAAATTTTGAGAATTCTGCACTTTCAACCTGAAGTGTTTAAAATTACACTATTTGTAACTGGAATGGAAGCTTACAAACCAGAGGTTTGTGCTGTCTCTAGTGATTTTTGTCAAGTATTGCAGCCAGTGTCACACTGTGCAGGGAACCCTTCCTAGGACTATGCAAATTATAAATTAAGTATTGATGTGGTTATCGAGAATCACGTATTGTAGAGCTGAAGTCCTAAGTGTCCCTAATACAAGCTGTCTGACCGGCAGAGTCCCAGAAGAGATTACCGGTGCAGCAATAAGTTATCTAACAAGTGTCAAAACTTGAGCCCTGCTTTACAGCTGTGACATTTTGTTCTGGTGTTCAGGATGTGCCCATCTGTTCCCGTCTAGGTTAATGACAGCAGCACTTCCATGCCACCTTAAATTGAACCTTGTCTGAATCCTTCTCTGTAGAAACTGGCCCAGTGGGCAGGAAGCAGGGTAAAAATCGAAGCAAGTAGAACCAGGGAAGATGGAAAGGGAGGAGGGCTGCACTGTAGGTTCTGTTATTAATGTTGGCTCCCTTGGTACTGAATGTTGGGTTAGTGAGGGCAGCAGGTACAGACTCTGAGCAAGTTTGCCACTAGGATGGAAAAGCATAGACTCTTGATTGCAGTGAAGGCAGAGGGATTGTTCATTCAAGGGGAATGCAGCAGCTGACAGTGTGCTGCGTGTTCCCGTGTCACTGGGGGAATGGTTACACTGTTGGTTCTCTGCCTCTCCTCTCCCTTGTCCTGGTTTAACCCCAGCTGCAGCAAAGCCCAATACAACTGCTCACTCACTTCCCTGTGTGGAGGGGAGGGGTGAGAAGAGAAACAGGAGGGTAAAAGTGAAAGAACTCATGGGCTGAGATAGAAACAGTTCCATAGGTCAAGCAAAAGCTGTGCACGAAAGCAAAGACAAACAAGGAATTCGTCCGCCCCTTCCCATAGGCAGGGAGGTGTTCAGACATCTCCAGGACATCCAGACTCCATGTATAATACTGACTTTGAAGTACAAACATCATCACTCCAAACATGCCCTTCTTCCTCTGCCAGCTTTATATGCTGAGCATGATGTGGTGTGGGATGTCCCTGTGGTCACTTGGGGGCAGCTGTCCTGGCTGTGTCCCCTCACAAGTCCTTGTGCACTCCCAACTTCCTCAGTGGTGGGGAGGTGTGAGGAGCAGAAAAGGTCTTAACTCCGTGTAATTACTGCTAAGCAGTTATGAAAACACTCCAGAATTACCTTGTATCAGCAGTGTTTTCAGGTCAAATCAAGCTTAATCATAGTGCTGTACTAGCTACTGTGAAGAAAACTGAGTCTGTCCCAGCCCAAACAAGCATATCCCTTAATCAATTAAAAAATGCATTTATTTTTTTAAATATTCAAATGGTTCAGCGTGGTTGATCTTTGATTTTTGAGAATTTCTGGGCTAAAGTCTTGATATATGTGTGGTTACCCTTGGATACACCCGGAGGCAGTTTCATAGTTCTCAACTGTACTGTAGGCAATGCATGTGGGAGTCAGAGTCAGCAGGGATGAAACACGGGATGTATGTGCTTGTCTCTCCCAAATGCTTTTTCTCTATGAAACAGCAATTCTAAATCTTCACCCCCATTAGCTTGCATGTCAGCAAAGATGAATCACTGGAGTGGCAGGAAGCCAGGAAGCGTAGTTTTGCTCTCCTTTGCTGAAAATTCAAATAACAAAATTTGGTTCCTGATTAATATTACATAAATATGCACATTTTTCTAGCATAAAAGCTGAGAGGTATAAAATCAGAGTGCATGTAATGTGAAAGGAAAACTGTAATTTATAAGAAAACTTTGCCCATGCAGGAAGCTGAATACCCAAGACAGGCTCTGGGAGACATCACTTCCGAAGCACTGACATGCTGCTCCATGTTGTGCTCCAGCTTTGCACAAATACCATTGAATTTTGCATAAAGGTGCTGATAAAGAATTCAGAATGTATAAAATGCTGTTGTTTGAAGATTGTTTAACAGCAGGGTTAAGACAAAAGAAACTGGCAATTAGGTATATATTTAGTAGTCTTTCTGCAGGCATCTGGAGTTCATTTCAGCAATAACTCAAAAACCCCAGGATACTTTCTGCCTCCTGCTGCTAAGTGAATGTAGGAGTAAAGCTGCTATTTTCACTGACAAGACATTTTGCTTGTGAAATTCTCCCACTTGCACATAATCACTGTTCTAGCAAATTACAACATAAAACACAACTCTCCATGAGTCAGGGGGAACATAATGCCTTCTCAGGTGATACAGGATTGTAGGGAGAATGAAAGCAATTTCAAACCCAAAAACTGATATAAATTATGTGAACTCTTGACTAGTCTAATCAGTCTGGGCAAAGCTGTTACCTCAAGCCTTTTGTTATTTCAGTAAACCTTGCAATTCCTCTTCCCTAGGCCTCCAATGGTTTAGCTGTAGTTAGATAGAAAAAGTCTTCTCTCTGTTGATAAAGGAACAGATTGCTTTTTGCTGTTGCTTTGTTTTTCTTTCAGTATCCAGGAAGGGAAATCCATGGGGAGATGCTATTTATTAATCATTTTTTGAGGTATGAAGAAGACAAACAGGCATCTTCCATCACAGGAAATGTGAGTGAAGAAGGTTATGCACTTCATTTTCTAGTCTTCCTTTCCTCAGTGCTAGCTGCTGAGTTCATGTTGTGAGAACCATGAAACTCCTCGAGTTCGGGCTGTACAGGAGACCAAAGACTACTCATTTATTTAGCTTATTCTTCTGGAATACATGATGTTTTTGACAGGGAAGTTTAAATAAATCTCCCAATGCTGTGAAGAGTTTGATGCCTGAAACTGGTTTCACAGGGTGACTGTGAACCCCAAGGTATTTCCAGAAGCTTCAGTGGAAGAAAGGTGGTCGATGTGGAGGGAGATAAAAGGTTGCTGAACTATTTATCGCTTTAAAAGATAGCTTAAGGTAATTGCAGGTAAAGATGTGACTTTGAAGTTTGAAAGAAGAATGCAAAGGCTCTCAGGAAAGCTAGACAGATGTTTACCAGGTGAAGGTACAAAGCTGGGTAAATTCAGGCTTTTTCAAGTTGCTCTGACTAGTACTAATATCCAGTTTTCCTGAGTTTTTCACTTCTTTTGATTTCTTTTATAATGATTTGTATGATGTATGAGAGGTAGAAGACAGTGGGTTTCAGGGACACATTGCTGACAAGTACTGCTGCCAAGGGCGACAAGGAGTCAAACAACACTGGTGTTTATGTGACCTGTGAGGTCTCAACACCCACATATTACATACATGCACTGACGAGTGTAAAATAGTGCCTTAACTGCACAAATGTAAATTAAAGCCTGATTTAAGCTGATTATAAGGAACAGAGGTCATGTTCTGCATATGGTGTCCCCCAAATTCTCATCTAGGCGAATTTGGTAGAATCCAGGCAGTCTGTATGTCTTACTGTTCTTGATCTCTTCATATACTGTCAGGTTCCACAGTACTGTATCACATTAACAACTATGAGGGCAGACAGTCAACCACTTTGGTTAGTTGGTATAGTCTCCTTTGATGTCAGTAGGTAAGTCTTATCTTCTGCTTGTGGGTCTGTTTCAAAAGGTTCTGTGAAAAAAAATCTCTTGCTCTTAAAATTTGAAGCTTTCTGGTCTGTTTCTCCTTATCAACTGGAATGTATGATTGCTAAATGGGATTTTTGTGCCCTCAGATCTTATACAAGTGTGAGTAGTCAGTTCTCAGAAGAACAAGTTTGTGTCTTATTATTCTTTGATTTTTAAGGTTCGTGAAACTACACACAGTCTAGCTCATGGGTGATTTTTAATTGCCTTTCCATGGCAAGAGGATCTGCATGAACCAGACAACCACAGCATGATTCTTGATGAGTTAAAATTAACTTCTGTTCACCATGGTGAGCTGTAATGAACCGTAGTTACTTATTACCAGACTTTCTCTCATCTCTGCATGACTGGCCATATAGGTCTTCCTGAGTTCCATTACTGGTTGAAAGCTAATGTGAAATATAGCTATGCTGCTACTCCTCAAATTGAGTCTCAAAATAGTGATTGCTAGTTCACACTGTACTCTTTCTTTTATGCTGGAATCAGGTTCTCTCTGAGCAAAATTGCAGCTTGAGTTACAAATAGTGCAGTGTAGAATGCCCATGAGTAGCAGCTGCTGCAAAGATCTGCTGAGTCTCTCTTTTTCCTAGCTTTGTTTTTCCTTAGCTGCTATTGACTGGTTTTGTGCAGCTCTTAACATGCAGGGAAGTTGAGGGGTTTTCTTTCATGACACATTTTCTCCTGTTTGGCCCTTGGAGCGTGTGTCTTGTGTGGGAAGACAGCATGTGGACCCCAGCAGAGTCACCCTGCTTCGTTCCTTTGAACATACTGGTAGAACAGAAAGCTCCAACCTACCCTGAAGAGCATCCTACTGTGTCAGAACAATGTGTAGACAGTAGTTAAAGCAAGAATACTGGTCCGCTACTTGGCCTGGTAAGAGTTTAGGTAGCCAGATCAATCCCAACTGTCCAGACCTCTGTATGAACACAGTGTTTTGTGACGGTTTCAATTAAACTTGCTGAATTGAAAACCTTTCTAGCCTGGCTAGTATTACGTATAGAGGCAAACATCTCTGATTGCTCTACAGTAAAGTAACTTTTTATTAAGGTCATAAATCTCTTCTGACACTGTTTTGAGCTCATTTTGCTCAGAATATTGTCTAAACCAGAGCACAATCTTAAGTTGCTTGTGGGTATCAAATACTGAAGGAATAAATCATGATTTTGATGCTTGATTCCTGATGTTACTCATGCTGTCATTGAGTGGATGCTGTAGGACTAACAAAAAGTATCTAATATTCTTGGATTTTAGTCTGTTTGTATTTTCAGCAAGTAACTTGTAATCAATCAGTTTATCAAGAGCATTTACTAAAAAAGTTTTGGCAAACTAACAATAGTGTATTTGAAGAACTCATAGACTTTAATTTATGAATTAAAAAGAAGGTTTAATTAAACCTCCATAAATTTACTCACAACTCTTGTTCTTAGCTTTACAGCAGAATATATAATGTGAGCATCCCATCTGCATTTGACCAAACATTACCTGATGTTTTACTTTCTAATGCCTGGTTAGTTTATTTCCTCAAATTGTTTAATATATTTGTGAACTCTGGCCTCTGAAGTTCTACAAGAAGCAAAGCTGAAGTCTTTGGTGTGCCAGGTTAATACTGATCCAGCTATTAACAGGGAAACTAAATAAGAAATGGAAAGGTTACAAGTGTCATTCACCATTGTGGGCTTGCAATGTAAATAACAAAAAGTGACATTTGCTCAGTGTTTCCATTTGTAAGATTTTTATGTGATCACAACAGGATTTGAAAAAGGATTTCATCAGTATTCTGAACCTGATTCTTACTCTTATTATTAGTTTCTATAGACTGTACTCTGTCACCGTAATAATGCTCTCTGTTGTCAAGGATAGGCTATTCAGTCAGTGTTCTCACTTTCCTCCTTTTATTATGAAATATGTCCTTTCTAAAACCTTTGCTCTAATTGAAACAGGACAGATACCTGTGCTGTGGCACTTTTGCTTAGAATTATTCTGCTGAGTGTAGATGTCTGAGGGACAGATGATGGCTCAGAAAGCCGTGTTACTGTTTTACTTGTGGCTAGACACATCAGCCATGTTTAAATCAGCTCGGCAAGGCACGGTGACTGGAGAGTATGGGTGACTTGAAGAGGTTAAGCAGAACACTGTGAGCTTCTGATGTACGTAAGACATAAAAATCATAGCTCTCCGAAAGCACAGGAATAAGTTAACTTACCAGCTTGAAATGGTAAATTACTTGTGAACACCATGATCAGCAGCCATGATGCAGCTAGGATCTCATTATGTGGTGGTCAGCTAGAAGGAGATCATTGTGGCTAAACACTTCGGGAGAAACCCAGCACCATGTAAGTGAGCACATTCTGTTGGTTGTTGCACAGTGTCAGAGTTTGACCCATAATACATGAAAGTAGGCATCATTATTAAGAAAATTGGATCAAACTTACTACAGAATCACAGAATGTTCCGAGTTGGAAGGGATCCACAAGGATCATCGAGTCCAGCTCCTAGGTGAATGCCCATACAGAGATTGAACCCACAAGCCTGGTGCTAATCTCAGGGTCATGTCATCATCTTTTTTTTTTTTT
>WEKX01021100.1:247-107987 GCA_013390025.1 Pitta sordida | reverse complement strand
ACTGAGGGATCACTCTCTCTGTGAAAAAGTTCTATAACTCTTTAAGGGGGATTTCACAGACTTTGGTGGGGAGGAAGTTCTTATGATGCTTTTAGTGGCAAAGTAAAGTTGATTGGATTTTAGGTGGTGGTTTTTTCCCTCCCCATCTAAGACTGGACTGTAATACTCAAATAATTTTTTTGATAGTTGAATCTGTGGCACACACTCTGCCACCACACTTCCTTAAGCTGCATGATTTTTATGGATTTAAAAAATTTTGTATTGCTTCTAGGGGCATGTGAGCATGTTCTTGAAACTAGACCCACATGTCCCAAGTGTGATACCCTACTATTAATGGTAAAGAAGCCACCTGAAAGTCACTGGGTACCTGACAAAGAACACAGAACACAGCTGTTCTGTGATGTTTTGTGGGCTTTTGAACTAGTTCTGTTTCTTTCCTGTGTTTGTGGAAAGTTTGAGTAATCTTTTCCTCCCTGAAATGTCTGCCGTGGCATAGAGTTAAACACAACTGCACTTATTTTTACTCAACAGAAAGAGGCATGAGGAAGGATTTTTTAGAGTCTGATACTCTATTTTGCAAAGATTGGAAACAATACTTTACAACAAATGCTTTCCCTATTTGGAGAGTAATATGAACTCTGAGTAATATGTGTTCTCTGTTGCTCATATGAAAGTTTTTTATGTGCCTGGAGATTTTCAGATTTGGAAGTGTCATTCTCAGAAATAACACAGTTTCTCTGTGTTTGTGTGTTATTTTCACAGGCCCTTACACAAGCATTTTGCCGTAACACATTCCTGATACAACATTTTGCTGAGTGTAATTACATTCTGTTAGGAAATATTCATTCCCTCAATATCCTGATACCTATTGGAGGACTCTCCTGAGCTTTGAGCTTGGATTGTGAAGGTTTTGCTAACATTGCATCCTTGTTTCTATCCACAATAGTGTAAATTCTACTATTCATACCAGTGGCTGCAAAATCAGTTAATGGGCAGTAATTGCTGATGAGAAGGAATTGAGTGAAAAGCACAGCTGGAACCGAGACAGTGACAGCTTGATCAGAATGGTCTGTTCTACAGTACATCAAACATGAATAATTTCCTGCCTGCTCCATCATTTTAGTTAAGTAATTGGAAATCCTATTGATCTGCAGAGGGCTTAAAATAATGTGGTCTCAATGGCAGGGCTGTGATTTCTGCAACGACATGCTGTTCTTAATTAGTATTAGGACAGGAGCCACCCATCTCTTCAGCAGCTGAGCTTGTATTGGCACTGTGTCAGGAAATCCTCTGGTGTGGGGCTTGTATGGGTGAGCAAAATGCCACGTAATGCTGAGCTCACTGACAAAATCAAAGTGTGTGGATTTAATGTTGCTCTGAATACTGTCTCAAGAGTTAGTATTTTTTCTGTTGCTGCATTTTGCAGAGATCTTTCATCAGCTGTCTAAAAGAAGAGGGTGATAAGCATCAACAACCAAACTGTGGAATCAGTCTGAGATGCTGTTGAAAGATCATCTCTGTCTCTTCCAGTCCTTCCCCTGTTTCATTGCTTCTGTGTGGGTGACTGGTTCATCTGACTTACCAGTTCACAGTGGGTCTCTACTACTCCTTTAGTATTTGCCATGTACTGCTTAGTAGCTTAAGTTCTACTCTGGGAGGCTGAAAACATAAGAGACAGCAGGATCTGAAAAGGGAAATAAGCTTGTTCTCCCACTCAGCGAGAACTAAGGAGCATCTGTTCAGAGCAGAGCAGTGGTATAGACACAGCAGCTGGCCAAGCTGAAACTCAGAAGATGAAGAAGTTATCAGTACAGTCCCTTATGTACTGGCTTTGCTATAATTAAATATTTAACTGTGCTGCAGCTTGAGGATTTGGGCACATGAAGTGCTATAGACCGCAGTTGATTGTTTCGTAGTTGTTGAAAATGTGTTATTTTTGTGCAATTATTTATTTTTTTAAAGGAAAAAGATTTTGAAGCACTGCTGCAAGTAATATTGTTGGATGCCTTACACTAAATAGAATCTGAATGTTGTTAATGCCCACTTAGATGTAATTACCTATTTTCTCTGTCATGAAAGCAATATTGAAAGATGTCCCAGTACAAGTAGTTATGGTGCAATGAATACTGTTGTCCAATATACACTTGGTCAAGGAGATAAAGACATTCATTCTGAATTATTTAGACAAGCTAGTATCACATTGTACTGTCCTTGGTCACACTTTGAGACTTCTGACTATTGTACTTTGGTAACAACATGACTTTGATTCAGCATGTTGCACATACAGTATGCTGGTCACTGGAGAGTGCTGCAGAAATTGAGGCAACTTGCAGTCGCACAAATTTCAGCTGCACAGTTTCTGCTCTCATTGGATGTGATAATAGTGCCCGTCATCCTGCTATGCTTCATTCTGCAGAGTTTATCAGTAATTTCCCGCTTACCTGGAAGAATGCCTACTCTTTCCACATAATCCCCTTTTGCACCTCTTCATTCCTCTTGGTGTCCTTTCAAAGGCAAACACAGCACGTTTTTGTGAGTTCTCAGACAAATATAAAGAAGCATTTTACTCTTCCACCCATCCCTCTCTTTCATTATCTCTGTTCCTTCATCTCCAGGTTTTCCTTTCATCCACGATGCAAGACAAGGGATCAACTTGCCCAGACATAGTAATTGCTTCCCAAGAGCCTGGGTTTGGGCCCACTGAGCTGAGGGAAGGGAGTGTAATCTTGATGAGTCAGTGTATGGTTCTTTTGCTGATAGTCTCCCAAGTACTGCTTTGCTGGCTCGATAAAGCTCTAGACAGTAGAGAAAGATCCTGTGCTACTGTTGTTCTGTTGCAGTTGATTGTTTCGTAGTAGTTGAAAATGTGTTCTTTTTGTTCTGTGTTAAGTTAGAGTGGTAGTACAGTAAGTACAGGATTACCTCTCACAGTGCCTTAGATATTGTGGTAGTGTTCCTGAAAGAATACCACAGCTTTCTGTAGGTTTCTTAAGGGGTGACTTTGTTTTCATTTTCCTTCATCAGTCACACTGCTTACTTAATTCAAGGTGCTAAACTGAAAGTTCATACAGCCAGGTGCACAACCCTGCTTGGAATGCAATTAATGAGGGAAGAATGCCTTCCATCAGATACTCTTGTTTTGTCCAGCTATCGGAATCTTCCAAGGCCTCAGAAAAATCACTACAGTCCAGAAACCATTTTCAAAAGCAAAAGCTAACATTTAGTTCCAAATTGCAAAGATCTGAGAAATGCTGACCAAAATTTTCAGAAAGGTAGAGCACGTGCAGCTTAAAATAATTTCTCACTGTGAGATGAAGGCCAGCTGTTTCAAGTAAGATACTGAAGAATTGAAGTTTACACGATTCATTATGAAAAACTTGGATTTAACCACTAGAGCTCTTTGAAGAATTCCAGCAAGCTTTTTTGCAGATTTAAGTGACTGAATGCTTTACTGATTATGCATTTGAACCTAAGATTTATTTGCATATACTGTCGGCCCTTTTCCACTTCACACCCCCCAGATTGCGGCTTCTCATCTTAGCAGCATGATTTTCGAGCGATTAAGGAGGCGTCTTTTCGCAACGGCGCATGCGTGACCTGGCATGCATGAATATTCTATTAGACAGCCATGAATATGCAAATCAACCCACAAAGCCACCACTGCGGTGGGGGGCGGCTCTGCCACTTGCCCCGTCCCAGACACGGCCGCCACTGCTCTGCCGCTTTCCCACCCCCGTCGGCACAGCCGCCATGGCAACCAATACACAGCAACACAGCGCCGAAACAGACTTTGCAAACTGGAAGACAGTTTCTTCTGATGTTCACTCCATAAGCAGAAGACATCATAAAAACATAACCATATATTAGGGTTATAAAACATCAACTTCTCAAATGAAGCATATGTGCAGTTTAGTGTAAGAAGACAAAAATGAAATGGTAGAATTACTGCAGAGTCCCCCTACAGTATTGAGGCCAGAAGTCACTGTTTGATTTTTGACCAATGTTGTTGTAGACATAAATCATACTAATTTAACTGATTTGACGTTGCTGGAAAGGATTGTGGCAGATGTGATTGATTATTAAAAAGCTGAGGCCGGCATCTGTAACTTCTCCACTGAGGTCTGTGCTGCTGTGGAGCCCGTGCGGGCCCCCAGTGCCATCCCCTGCCCGGGGCAGGGCTTCGGCCCAGGAGCCTTGTGTGCCTTGTCTTGGTTCAACCCGCCATCTAGTGACCAGCGCGGAATACTTCATTTAAAACAAAATGAAACAAAGCCAAGGGAGTTTGTAAGGAATTTGTTAAACTAGCAGGGGAAATGGGTGACGGTTTACATATCCTTATATTGACTTATTTTTCTCCCCCAATTAACAATCACTCTTAGATCATTATTTGTTTAAAAACTGCCATTGTTTCTATTGTCTGTTCTCCGCTCTCTGCTCTCAGGCTGTTTTGCTGGGGTTCAGATTGAAATCATCTGCTATGGTGGAATATTTGGGCAGAAAATTAATGCTGTATTCACAAAGTTTTCATGTTATGTCATGTTATAACATCAGTTAGTGCCTGCATCTGTAATGCTGATTCTCAAAAAATTGGTTCAAAAGTCTAGAATTTCCTGACTTAGAATCATAGAATGATTTGGGTTGCAAGGGACCTTTCAATGTCTAGTCCAGCCCCCCCTGCAATGAGCAGGGACAGAGTCATCTAGATCAGGTTGGCTAATTTGAGGGCACAAAACCCCTACTGGAGGCAGTTGAGATGGAATAACTTTACTTTTTAAAAATGGAATAAATTAATTTTTGTATTTAACCATGGAAGGAGTTATTTGAGTCAACCAATATCTGCCTGCTTTATTGATGAAGAAATGCACATATTTTCTATATGCAGTGCTTACAAAATTAAGTTAAATATTGAAAGCAACATTTTGATATTGTTCTCTCTGTAATAAAAGTCCAAGTCACTTTTATTGAAGAACCAACTGTGTATTTGGAGCCCATCTAATCAAGTACATGTCATCTTGATTTTAAAAGGGCTTCTTTGAGATTGTTGGCTTACAGAAGTGTTATTTTTCTGTCCCTTTCTCGTTTAGGATATTAAACACAACATTGTTTGAACTGTATGAAGCTCTGGGCAATTTTCCTGCCTTGTGGGTCTTCAACGTGCTTCTTATCATTCTTCAAATTCTGCACTGTATTTGGTCTTACCTAGTCATAAAGACAGCCTACAAAGCTATTTCAAAGGGCAAGGTAAGAGCATGATTCTGTTTCATGATTTTGACTTTTTCAATATCAATACAGGTCACGTTTTTGTTACTTCTCTTTTCTAATCCACAACATGCTACTCAAGACACACCTTGTTTTATGTAAACTCTTCTTTCCTTTCATGGAAACTTTTTTCCTGTCTTAATGGTTGTCAGATCAGTTAATAATGCTCTTTATAGTGATTGCATTTATATGTGCTTCCACACTTTGTTTTTATAATGTGGTACACTGAACCAAACTACATTACGGAAGTCAGATTTTTTTAAAAACAAACAAAATAAGCAAACTTTTTTCTTGGAGCTGCCAGTTCTGTTTTTCTTCTTTAGAGTAGTTGTTTGCAAAACATTCATTTCCCATCTGGAATTGATAACAATAATAATACAAACTGTTATTCTGCTGCCTTTCCTAATCGCAAAGTTAAGGTTCACAGCCATTTTTTATTTTGCTATTAATGAAGTTCTGCAAAAGGCCATGGATTTTCTTTCTAGTATTTTCACAGCAAGACCATTTGGGATAAAATTTAGTGCCTTACTGCCATTGGTACATTTGACAGGAAGATGTCACTCACAGAAATGCTCATCCCATTACACTTGCTGTGCAAATAATGGTGCTCAAGTGTAGATAGTAGAACTAATGCTTACAGATGACATAAAGTACAGGGCATTTTGCCCTTAAAGAGTAGATTGTGTGAGTCTGTGTTTTACACATGTGACCACTCCTGAGATGAATGGCATGGTTCCTCAGAAAACTGCTTCCTATGAATGTTGTGGAGAGCTCAGCCTTGCACTGGATGGAGCCCAGAATCTGCCATTTGCTCTGTGTGAAAGACAGTGCAGTCATGAGCTATTTTGCGTGGAAGCCACAGTTCAGTCTCCTCTGCTTTTAGCAGCTATTAGCCTCAGCTGTCCTGTCTGAATTACACAAGAGACTTCAAAGAGCGCTTCCTACTCTCTCTTACTCTGCTTGTTTATCCTTTCCCTTGTGCTGTGCTGGAAGGCTGGGAAATGGAACCCCTTGCAAGTAAGTGTCTTTAAGTTTACTTTGCAAAAGATTTATTTTGACAATGCTGGTGTTTGTGTTTTGACTGCTTGGTATTTTTATCCATTGTTGATATATATGTATTTAAATGAAGGCTATCTTTAAAGGACATTTTTACTTCTTGGCTATGCATTGCCTATAAGCATTCAAAACCACTTCTATCTGTAGTATCTGGGTGCTATTATGCTGCAACCTTGTTTACACACACACACACACACACACACATGTATTTATGTGTGTATATATATATCTCAGCAGGATAAGTAGCTGCTCTGACACCATTCAGGATGCATACTTGAAAGCATAAGGAGTAGTCCTCCACCTTGTAGTCCTAACAGTTGCACAGGAGAAAATTTAGATTGTACAAGAGCAAAGTTAGACACTTGCAGTAACATAGTGCCCAGGTTAAAGATGCATATGTATGACATATACACAGAGGATTCTTTTTCCTTCAGATCTTAACTTCTCACTTGCAGCCCTGTTATTCCCATTTCTGCAGTAAAATAAATATTTTCACAACACATTACAGGTATCTTACAGTAGGTCTTCATCTTTAATTATTATTTTATCTTCGGACTACTAGTATCCACTTTTGGAACAGCTCAGCTGATAAGGCTATTTATTATCATCAAATTTGTAATGTAATACTGATCATATATTTGTTACTGGCCATTGTACTTAGGAGTTTTCTAAACCTATATATATTCTAGACTACTTCTGCAGAAATTACTCCAGGGTGTTCTTTTCTGGATAAACAAAGAGAACTCAGTACTGCCAGACACGTTACATTAATATCAGGTTTTAAGAGTAAAGACCCTGGTATAAAGTTTAAGAGTAAAGATCCTATAGTAAAAGCAATTGTAATTATCTGGTGTGGCAACCAGCAGAGCATGGATAGATTTTGAACAAACTAGGACTCTCAGCTATACAAATGGGAGGAGAAGTAGACATGAAAGCTGCATCCTCAAAGCTGCATGCAGGTTAAATTTCAGACCTCTTTCTGTTGATGCTTTTTTTGTACTTGATCTGGTGCACTCTTACAAGTTTTGGAGATTTTCAAGATTTTCCAAGAAGTCAGCTGGGTATTAGCAGGCAATCCCTAGCAACTAAGGTCACTCACTTTCTGGAACAGCTTTCCAGTGACACAATGGGGCAAACGGTTGAATTGCTCAAGTAAGTTTGTGATTCATATGTGAGGGACTGAACTGGACTATGTCCAGGGTTTGCAAGCCCCATTCTCACCAGTTGTCTGAAGTCAGAGACGGGAGTTACTCGGTGTGGTAAGTCATGTTTCAGCCACCACTCCTGTCTTCTACTGCTGACACGTAACACTGTTCCCTGGAGCAGTGTAGTCTCTAGGGAATGAGTTGGGAGGTGAGAGGCAGGAAGTTGGGTTAAATATTTTGTATTACCAGGTCAAAGAGAAGCGCCCCAAATGAAGAACAGGAAATAACGTTGTCATTACGAGGATGGTGAAGGGACTGGAGGGCAGGCCCTATGAGGAGCGACTACAGGAACTGGGACTGTTCAGTCTGGAGAAGAGGAGGCTCAGAGGGGACCTCATTGCTGTTTACAACTACCTGCGGGGAGGTTGCAGCCAGATGGGTGTAGACCTCTTCTTCCAGGCTGACGACACCAGAACGAGAGGGCACGGCCTCAAGCTACGCCAGGGGAGGTTCAATCTTAACGTTAGGAAGCGGTTTTTCACAGAGAGAGTAATTGCATATTGGAATGGGCTGCCCAGGGAGGTGGTGGAGTCGCCATCCCTGGAGGTGTTTAAGAGAAGACTGGACGAGGAGCTTAGTGACATGGTCTAGCTGGGGGGTGTAGGGCTGGATGATTCTGGGCCCCTTCCGGCTTGGAGTGGCCTGCTAGACTGTGAGGGATCTAGGTTGGTGTTATGCTCTGGGATGTGCTCTCGGTCTCTGTACGGGTGTTAGATGGTGAGTTGGACTAGATGATCCTTGTGGGTCCCTTCCAACTCATAATATTCTGTGATTCTGTGATTAGTAGGAGAGGAGTGCAACTGAGGCTAGGTTGAATTTGGGAGCTTGGATTGTTGCCTACTTTAGATTGTGCACGACCCTTTGTCTTGAGCACTTGAACATGCTACATTCAGTACACCAGTGCTAAGTTCTTACCCTGCCTTTGCATATGGTATATGTGTGTACAGACTTCTGTGTTTGAAGTGAGTGCAGGCAAGCAAAAGAAGAGAAGTGAGCCACAGCTGAGATCACCTTCAAAGCTGAAATTGAAAAATGTGTGAATTCTCTGTCTTGAACTGAAAAGCTCAGCTGTTTCCTTGCAGTCACCTGCTGCTTGCTTCTTTATCAAATTCTACAGGTAACAAAGGATGTCCGAAGTGATGTGGAGTCAAGCTCAGACGAGGAAGAGACAGTACCTCGTTCAAAGGCTCTGCACAGCACCATTGCCACCAATGGGACCAGTGGTGCCAATGGGACAAATGGGTATCTTACTGGTGCCACTTGCTCAGAGGAGCATTAATCCTTGAGTTCAGCCATGAGACACGAACAGAATGAACTGTTTGCTACTGGAAGTAAATCATAAGTTGTGAATGCGGTTTCTTCATATATCTCAGCATCAGAAAAAAATAGGAGTATCAAAGCATTCTGATAGCGCACTGCCATATTTCCTGTTCGTGAATGAAGACAGCACACATTCTGTATACCTAGGCATGCTGTATGTATATGTAACTGACACAATGGGAGCAGTATTTTCACTTGTACTTTCTTGGAAATATTATTTATTTTGTATTCTTTTGGGAACTTCTGGACAAAAGGGAATATCCATTCTGAAGCTTTGTATCTTGGATTCTCTGGTGGAGAGCATCATGTTCAGATCTCTTCTGTCCATCCCTGTTGCTTTTACTGAATCTACTATAAGTAATAGTTGCTTAATTTGTTACTTACAGTAAGATAGAACATAGCTTTTTAGATTTTTAGATCTGCTTCAGATATTTTTGCTATCTTTGTGTTTGAAATTGCCTATCAAATCACAGTGACTGTTCCTCCAACATAAAGTTTTAAAACACTGAATCAATATCTTAAATAGTAGGTAATGTGGTTAATTAGCAACTTGGGGAAAAAATGTGGTAGTTGTGGGATGTTATTTTAGCATAATTTAAAATTCAATTTGGTGGATAATTGCATTAGAAGTAGACTTGATTTGTTGTGCAAATACCCAAAAGCATTGATGTCAACACATAGGATAAACTCATTCTGACTTCTTTAAGTTTCAATTTTTTACCTCTACAGATTTCAGCTTTTTGCAGAGATTCCATGTAAAAAGGTGTTTGTTCAAGTGCACCGTTGTTAATCCTGACCTCACTCCTGAAACTATTCTTGCACATTCTCATGATTGAGAGCGGGGGTGTAATAGGAAAAACAGCCGATGAAAAGTTCATTGCTTCCTCGGACACAGTTCAGTCTAGGTATTGTTCTTAAAAATATTGCCACTTCCTTGGTAGGGTAAAGAAAAGAAGGTAGAATGTCATATATTACTAGAGCTAGTTTATTACAAGTGTGTGAAAACTTGAACAAAATTCACTTGCTATAATTCACAGCAACCTCTGAATGCTAAGCAGTATTACATCACCTCTACAAATAAAATGAAGGGTGTCTGTAAAGTAATTTTGTATACCTTTTTCATCCAGGATTTACAAACAGTGTCCCAAAGAAGACAAAGTAACACCCAAAGTAAACATCTTTTTAAACATTATATACACACTTCTTCCAGTCTCTAGATCAAATATCAATGTAGGATGCTAAGGATCATACACCTCTTGCAGAACACTTTTCTGTGATTTGTCACAGCAGTACCAAAAGTAGGCAAGGTTCTTGAGTAACAGACTCTATGCAACCTACTGTTAATCAGTATTGTGTGTGTGCACACAGAACCAATGTGCTTATAGACCAAAGACTTACATACATACATATATACCTAAGTTTAAAAAAATAAAAAAGGAAGGAACAAACCAGGAGAAAAAAACCCTAAGTGTGTCTTCTATATACAAACTGTTTGGAGTGTCATGTTGAACTGGAACTGTGAGCCAGGAAGTCTTTCTGATTCCTTCCATCTATGCAAATAGCAAAATATAGATGGCTTCTGATTACATAAAACATGTTTAAATACTCTATTTTATACATACTCCATTGAAGAAAGTTGTTGTCACTTCTTTCTTTTGAAAACTGAGATCGGTCCTATATTACTGGTCACTCTTGAAAATTTCTTAAAACTTTATTATACCTAAAGACTCATGTGTTATGAAAAAAGTGTGCTAAAAGTATACAATAAAGGTAAAACTGAAAAATACTAAATCATGGAGGAAGATATGTCAGTTTTACTACTGACAGAGCATCTTTTGAAAAAGTCAGGTGAAAGTACATCCATGATTTTATCTGAGGGAGCAAGGAAGCCTTATTTAAATCTCCTTCTCCCCAAAAGGTTTCTCTGCCTCTTAATTCTTTTCTTCTGTTTCCTGTGCATTTGATTTCATACAGTTATCTGCAGAGCAGTTTATACATGTGAGAATACACTGATAGCAATAGAAAGTATCCCACCCATGGTGTTTGAAGTCGCAGCTGTGTAGTAGTTACTGTCAAGATGATACCAAGATTTTAAAATAAAACCATCCTGGGATATATTAAATTAACATTATAATTTGTGAAGTCTGACCTGCTAAGATGGTAATTGAGAATATCAGTTTAAAGGCACCTCTTTCACAGTGTTGATTATTACCTCCACTGAATGTTTCCCTTCTGCAAACATGGTTACAAAAATAGCATTCTGGCAAAATATTTTGTCTTACATGAGAATCACAGACTCACAGAATTAACAAGGTTGGAAAAGACCATCGAGAGTCCAACCTATTACTTAACACCATCTTATCATCTAAATCATGGCACTAAGTACCTTTGGATACCGGAAGGTTGCAATGACATCTCCAGACAACATTATTTTCTCCAGTCTGAACAACCCCAACTTTCACAGGCTGTTTTCATAGGGGAGTGCTCCCCTTATCAGTTTCATGGCCCTCCTCTGGATTTTCCCCAACAGTCCCATGTCTTTCTTGTGCTGGGGACACCAGAACTGAATGCAGCTCTCCAGGTGGGGTGTCATGAGAGCAGAGTAGAGGAGTAGAATCAGCTCCTTCAACCGGCTAGTCATGGTCCTTTTGATGCAGCCCAGACCATGACTGGCTTTCCAGGGCACACACTGCCAGCTCATGTTGAGTTTTTCATCAGCTGTCACCCCTGAGTCTTTCTCTGCAGAGCTGTTCTCAATCACTTCTCCACCCAACCCATAGGTGTGTTTGGGATTGCCACGACTCAAGTGTAAGACCTTGCACTTGGCTTTCTTGAATTTCATGAGATTTGCATTGGCCCACTTCTTAAGCCTGTCAAGGTCCTTCTGAATCTCCACTGTTGTAGAGTGCACCTGGAACTGAAACTCTTCCTTTGAGGTTTAAATTCAGTTGTATCTGTGATATGCTAAAACCAGTTACTTTGCTTCAGCTAACTCCCAATGACTTACTTATCCCCTATAAAGCTGACTTTTTGGAGTCCATTCTTAGCGGCATACGATAAGCTTAATACAGATATGTATGGAAAACAGGTGAGATAAGAGATTCAAATGACACATTTGAGGAAATGGGATAAAAGCAAGTAAGCATTGAAAGCTTCACTAACCTTTGCTGAGCAATCACTGATCTTTCAAGCTAGATGTTTTTTAATAACAGTTAGGAATTCACTAATTTTTTTCTGTCTCTAGGGTAAGGGACCAAGTGTTTTAGCCATCAGACATGGCGGTGTGCTTTGATTCATTGCTCTAACTAGTGGATGTCAAAACTTTGGCTTCATCTTCCACTCTGCAGGCAAAATGCTGTGCAATAATTTCCCTTTTTATTTTAATTTGTTTGCTTTTCTGATGAAAAGCTTCGCAAAATGCATTTGGAGGCTAGGAAGTGTTTAGAGGTTAATTGCACATATTTTGTGAAATTGACTGAAATTATTTGCATGGTTCGTGGTAAATTTCAGACCTTAAAAGGATCTGTATATTCATACCTTCTGTAGAACTGCCATTTTAGTAATTATAGAAATAAGAGTTTAGAACTTCATCTTCAAGTTCTATGCTCCCTTTCTATAGTACAGTACTCACAGTGGTTGAGATGTCAAAGTAGAAAAATGAGGAAATTATATGTAGAGTTGATTAGTAAATAGTAAGAATTTGTCTTCTCTCCCTAGACAGCCTGGAATATAGTAAAATAAGATTCAGATCACCCTTTTTTTACTGTTTCTGATATTGGCATATTCTGTACCAAAAGAGAAATATATGGTGGGCTGGTGTTTTTTTCTCATAAAAACCAACATTGCAGAAAATGATAGTCTGATCAAACAACAAAGGTGGACATTGGAGTCTTTTGTGTCTTGATCGATGTTGAATAGTGCTAGTTTTAAAATATGTACCAAAGTGTCCCATGCTTTTTTCTTGTTGCCCTTTTGTAGTTTTTTCTATGTGTTATTTATTAAATGATTACAGCAGAATTGGCACAGGTGTCACAGCTTCATGTGCTCCTGTGACCATGTAACTGCCAATATCAAATCCTTTTTCTGAGACCCAAGTACATGCACTAAAGCTTTGCTTACAGTGAAGTGATTCTGGTCTTCAATCTGTTTCAGGCGAGAATCACTTTCTGGTTCTGAAGCAGGACACGACGGCCAAAGCCGTTACCCTGCAGCACATGTCAGTGATGATCAGTGCTGGTTGATTTAGACACTTCATGTGTTTTATGCAGAGTACTCTGTAGGAAGCCCAATGCCTGTTTTGTTCATCTGCTCATTACTGCAGCCTTCTGTATCTCAGAGAAATATGGGCTACCATTGGTTTTCTACAGTTGATGCTTTGATATTTTTTTAATCTCTTTGCTATAGCTCATTTTTGTATGTCTCCTATTGTCTACTTCCTGTGACATTTGTGGGAGAAGAGCTATTGAATACTTTTTAACATCCTATAATGTAGACCCTGTTAGGCCTAACTTCAGTGTTTTGCAAATTACGTAGTTGCCTTTAAACTTTAAAGCAAAACCAGTTTGTGTTACTTGTCTTGACTGGTTTTGATTTGGAACAAGGACCTAATGGGAACTTCAGTAAGACAATGTTACTCTTTTTTTGTTTTCTTTTTAAAAAGAACCAGTGGAATTTTGGAAAGGTGGTGTACATGTATAGCCTTTAAATTGTAAAGATTTCTGATTGTAGTTGCAATGAAAACACAGTGTTTTGAGTGTCTCTGTACAGAATTCTCAGTCTTAAAAACTGCTTTCAATTTAAAAATGGAAGGAAATGCCATGAAATGTTGTTTTGGAGGTGTATCAGTGATCAGACATGTCAGACAGAAGGTAAAAATTCCTGTCTTGCATGACTCAAAATGATCTGTTCAACAACATGCATTTTCTGCTGCGCTTCAACTTCTTGCGGTTCTGGGATTTAATTTTACACGTGAACTCCTACTCTTATACTGTGGATAGTGACTGTTGCAAGTCTGGGTGAAGCAGATGACACATTTTTACCTGTGTTTTCATGACAATCCTGTGCTTGAGCAACTCTTTCAGGAATGCAGTGATGTGTAGGAATTCCACTGTCTTGGATACAGTGATGCACTAGCTAGAAGTCCTTTCATGTATAGCTGTTGTGTAGAACTTTTGAAGTTATTTTGTGTTTAATTTGGCTGGGTTTGTTTGGGTTTTTCTAATATGGTAAATAATTATTCCTCATAAAATCTCTGGAACCAACTAGTATTGTGGGCTATTTTAATTTGGAGACACTTTCATAATAAACGTAAGTATTAAGAATGTAGTGTTTGTTTTTTTCTCTTTTCTATGATATTTTCCTCTGTTGTAGCTCAAAGATTGTTATCCACACTTCAGACTCCAGCACTTTTCAGGCAGATCCAAGATCTCTGCCATTAGAGTAGACAAAATCTGTTTATTTATCATAGGATTTTATGTTTTTTCATTACTGTCTTTTTTCCCCAGCCTTTTTTTTTTTTTTTTTGTTTTTTTTTTTTTTTTTATAAACAAGGATTATCTGTGTTTAGCAGTCCACAGAGCTGGAATTGCTTTCGTACACTCACCAAAGTAAACCCTACAAAACACTGCTGTCAATCAGGCTCTGGTGCAGCATTAAAAACTGATGAGAGGATACTTAGAAATAGGATGTACAAAAACATTCTGGTAACTTCAGCAGGAAAGAGAGGTAACAGTTCACATAATACAAATACCAATCATACAGGGATCTTCACACAGCAGTTTTAGGTTTTGCCTCTGGAAGAGAAGTAAACTTAGGGACTTCCATTGTGTTTAAAGAACTACTTACTGTAGTTGTTAATATGTCTCTGTGATAACACATATAGTGCATTTAATTATAGCATTAAATGCATTTAATATAGCATTTAATTTTATGCTGATTGGAGATATTTGCTAAGAGATTTAATTATGTGGAAGGTTGTCCAGTAGTATATCTAATGTCTTTTGCTTCCTATGCTATGTGTACCCCTCAACTTACATAGCACAAAGGAAAGCCAATGTGTACAGAAAGTGACTCAGGATAATGTGATAAAGAGGAGTATTTTTCTCAGTTCTGCTTTTAAATCTGTAAAGATCCCTCTGTACAGGAAACACAGTGGTTGTCAGAAGACAACAGGAGGTCTGTGCTGCTTTGAAAGAGTTAGAATCTGTCAGTGACACAATCTCCTGTAGGTTCAGAAGGTGAGGGGAAGGAATCTGAATGTCTTAACTGTGCCAGATGAGCAAATTGCTGTGCGACTCGGTAGCTTATCATCCTATGGACAGATGTTGGGAGTTTGTGTGGAGGGATTCCTGCTCTACACTTAGTCCCAGCTCTCCTAGTGTGGGTCAAGGGTTCCCATTTCCCTAATTTATGCTGGCTGTCTTGGTTCTTTGTGCCCCGTTCTGCCAGATGCTAGTCCTGCCCCTTAACAGATTTTACACTGCCTACTCTTGTCAGCCAATTACCTTCTGAAGTGGATTTCACAGAGCAGGATGCCAAGATGGTTGTCATACAGCCATCACAGGCTCTTTTCCACAGAGTTCCCATGCTGGATGATTTAAAAATGCAAACACAGTATTAAAAAGTATGACTGATACCAAATGAAAATTGGTATGTGTAATGGGTATGAAGCTGGAATGCACACTGGCCAAACTTGACTATCCTGACTTCTCACTGGGGACTGCTCTCCCAAGTAAGATCCAGAGATCATAGTTTTGTGAAAAGTTAATTCCAATATAATCCAAAACCTATTTGTGCAAAGCAGATGAATTAAGCAATAACTATGTAATAACTAGACATAACAGAAAAATGTTGTTCCTAAGTCATGTGCTGTGCCAGGCTTAACTATGCAGGCCTCTGCCGGTAGAAGACAACAGCAGCCACAAGATGCCTCAGTGGAGTCAGGAGCAAGAGTAAGGCACACATGCCTCCAGCTTGTACCTTTAGAAGGCAGCTTTATCTCTATAGGATAAGATATGTTTGAGTAAAGTCATTATACCAATCTTCTCCAGCCCCAAGTCTGCCAAGCTGCTGTTGATTCTTTTAGAGGGATTACCTAAATACAGAGTTGTGTGCAACGCTGACATGTTCCTAAGGTTCTGACTTTGAAATATAATTTACATGTGACACAGAGCCATTAGCTTTTAGTTACCAGAAAGTGCAATACAAAATTAAGTATTACTATAAGGTAATTAAAGATTGTGAGTTTTAATTGTCAGAGCAACATGACCTACTTGCAGTGTAAGTGCTATAGTTCACTAATTATATGAAAAGGGAGCATACTTTAAAGCTACTGACAGGCAACATACATTTACATTCCCAAATTAATGCTCATTCATAGACATCTGAAAAACAGCATTGTGAGGGGGCGGGTTATACTTTTTAAACACTTTTAAGTGTAAGGTCCTCTTCCTAGAAAATACTGCGCAGGTTATCTTTCACTCTTTCCAAAACAGTACCAAGCAAGGCCCCTATGCAACTGCTGTATTTCTTGCTATGTTTATGCAACTTTTTGCAATTTCCCTGCATGAAAAAAAAAATATGATATCCACAGGTGGAATGTGATTCTTCCTTGATTAAAATTGCATCAGCTCCTGCACATTAACCTAAATGGCAACTTTCGTGTTTCTGAGCTTGTTTTTAGGATAACCTCACCTTTTAACTCCAAGAAATTGTAATCTCAGTTAAAGACAAAACCACAGATCTGTAGAAAATCAAGATTCATTGCCACTGCTTTGGCTGCAACAACTTGTTTATAAGCTCAAGGTTCTAAAGGGTTCTTTGTGTGTAGTTGTCAGATTGATTAGGGATAATAAGGATTAAAAGAATGGAGTCTCACTGTCTGTCAGCCAGAGCCATTCCTCCCAAACCTTCAGGCACACAATGCTATTTTAGCAGTAATGACTGATGTAATTGGATTGCAACTATTGCTTTCAAAAAGGTAAGAGTATTACCATAATTATTTGGTATCGTTTACTCATACAGTTTATACATCCAGTAATCGCCTGTGGGACTGATTTCTGTGTCCATGTTTTGTTGGATCATGTTCAGCAGGGCTTTTAAAAAGTTATAAATCACTCAAAAATGAGTTCACAGCAATGTGAGAGTATTATAATGACAGAACTAAATCAGACCATTTGAAAGTAATAAATTCAGTTTATTGAACCATTAGAGAAGATAGAATTATAACACAACTGGAAGTACAACATAATTTCCTTGTCTTTCGTACTTTTCACAAGTGCAGCCAATACTTGCTTGTTTGCTTTTCAAAATACATGTAAAAACATTCAGGAGTAACCACCTCCACTCTTGGTTCAGTGGGTGTGCAATAAAACTATTCTTTTAGCCAGGAATTTAAGAGTAATTTGATTTCTTTCCAGGTATGACCTCCTGCTAGCATACAAACCATTGTGATTAAATACACTTAATACATATGCTGTTGACATTTACTATTGTCTTCCCCGCAGTCCTTGAATTTACAGTGTATTTCCAATACCTGATAAATTCAACATCTTTTTGTCTAGATTTTTATGTCCAATTATGAGTTAAATTTGCTGAGGTGCTGAGCTCTAGTACATCAGCAGTTTTCTGTGTGGTCAGCATTAATGGGCCACACGTTTCAGATTTGACCCTTGATCCTGCTAATAGATGGAGCACTAGCACTAGCAGCTTGTGTGTCATAGTCTCTAAGATGCATATTGCTTTTGAACTCAGAGCTTTCCCGTAAGATGTTTGAGGCATTTCACTCTGTGTACTCCCAGCACACTGGGGTCTGTTGAGTCACTATGCTGTTGTTTGAAGAATGATCAAAATCTCTCTAGATGACAGTGGACTAAAATAACATTTTATTTTTTCTTTATTTAGAAATTAGAGTAAGACATGGATAAATACATACTTTCACAATACAGGAAGGAAATAAGAGTGCTCTACAACTAGAGAAAGAGGTACAAGCTAGTTTTGTGCAGACTGTTTATATGATAAAGCAGTGAAAGCTTTTCTGATGTTGGCAACAAATGCAGAAAAATTGTTAGTTTCTCTGACTTTGAGCTGGAACTCTTCTATACAGTCCAGAGGAGGCGTACAAGAAGTCACTAAAATGACAAAAATTTCCAAAGGATTAAATTAGTATATATAAAAAAAAGATAATGTTTTTCTATGTTTAAGAATTACTAATGTAGTTTGTTATTTTTTTATGCTTTAGCTTTCACCAGTATTATTTTTCAGTAGCCTAATTTTCTGTCAGCCAGGACAAAACCTCAAAGACCACAACACGTTTTTTGGCCTCCCACTCAGTGCTGTGGTCCTACTTGAATTGTTACAGCAATTCCCAGTAATCCACAGTTTGTTCAAAAACTGAAACACACTCCTAGGTATTTTTGTTGCTCTGCAGGAAGGCAGATTGTGAACTGATGGAACCCAGCATGTGACAGACTTTTAACTGCAACAGTTTAAATCTGAATTAGTAAAATCAGAAATCTATTCAGTCCATACCTAAAGGCATGGCAGAACCCCAGCAGCATCTTTGTAGAAGCTATGCAGAACAGCACTCCAATTCCTTATAACTGAAGTAAGCTCCCTATTGCAACACCAGCTTTAAGATCTGAAAGGCTGTACCCTTACAGAAGGGGAATTTTGGATTTCAAGTTTTATTCTGTCACTTATGTCAAACCTGTGAGGGTTTCTCTGTCCTTTAGGCTTCTCAGATGATGTTGAAATATGCCTGTCATCACACACTCAGTCTGGCATAAACAAACTGCACAGTGAAGCGTCCTTATCTCTGTATATCCCCTGCTGCTTGGCTTGATACAAAGTAAACAGCATCTCCGAAAATGGAGGGGAGTGAAGATAAGCAGTTATATTTTCATGGAAGTGAACAAGACAAGCATAATTAATTACATTACCATTGTAATATTTTTCATTCAGAAATTGGAAGATAAAAGTTACAACTAAAATGCACTTTACTCCCTTTTTCAAATAGAGCCACCAGATTCAGTCCTCTCGTTAAATACTCAGACTTCACATACCTTCATAATCTCCTTGTTCATTTATGGAAAGGGTAAACATGTATGGCTTGTCAGGATCTTTGTGGTCAATGTGTCTGAATATAAACTGTAATTGTTCATCTAAAATAAACACAAACAGCATAATACTATTAACTTCTACAGGAGTCACAATGACTATAAGTTCACAATATGAAGTTATTTTAGATTAATATTCTTAGAACACTTAAAACTAAGCAGCCCTGGTCTCTTTGAAAGACAAATGCATTCTAACATATTTTGCAATTTGAGAGACAATGGTAATACCTGGGCTAAGACAATTCATCAGGTGTGTAATCTAGTTCTTCACTGCACAGTCCAACATTAATCACATTGTCTCAGTGCACATGGGACTACGGAAACTACAGAAACTTACTGTGGATTCTGCGGATCTCCAATCCAAGACGTTCTTCAAACAAGACTTTAGACTTGCACAGTCGTTCCATTTTCTCCTTAGCAGCTTTGTCTTTAGAAGATTTTACTAGAATTTTTAAATCCACCGTAAGTATTAAAGGCAAAACAAGCACATGAAGCCCTATAGTGTTGAAAACAACAACTCCTTTAAGAAAATTTTGCTTATTATCTTTTGCTTACTTACTTTCCATTTTCTTTGTCAACTTTTCCTTAAGCTCTTGGATGCTGTCAATTAAGTTCTTCTGTTGCTCTTCTTCTTGATTCAGCTTAGCTTTTATTTCTGTCAACTGCTCTTCCTTTTCTGATATACATTTGTTCTGCTGCAGAATCTCTGAAAGGAGGCCAGAATATGTGAACATATAGAGTTGATTAAGTAGGCTCCTGCTATTTAATACTTCTGTAATTTGAGATGATTTATTAGAATAAGATGTAATGAAATGCATTCTATCTCAGCTGCAAAGACAAGGCAGCATAACTACACTTAGAGTATTAAATAAAGTTTAAAGTGAAAGTTACTCCTAAGAGAAGATACAAAGTAGGGAGCTCCTCTGATACTTCAGTCAGATGCAGCTCGCTTCTGGTGCCAGCACTACATACACCTTCAAAGCCTGAAGATGGCAGATCCTGTCCACAAACAATTTGACAGAAAGCCAAGAATAGAAACACTGACTGATATAAGAGGTTGGAATAATTTTTACCTGATATTCTCAGGTTTAACTGCAAAATTCAGAAAGGTTAAACCTAAGCTGATAAGCTGACAGTATTCTCTTACTAACAAGGAAAAGCCATAAGTGACCTCACAATATTTACATTTACTAGGTAATTTACTTTACTTTTCCTATTGACGGTCAGCAAGTTTTGGGACTTTGTTGTTTAAAATACTTAAGCACCACACTTTTCTCTTTTTGCTTCATCAATGAGGTGTTCCAGCAAATGGCTTTTGACTTGACATTTACATCCTCTAACCAACCAAATATGCTTGGTTTAAATAAAACACCACACTTACCATTGTTATATTCCTGAATTTTGTCAATCATCAGGTCCCCTTCTTTCAGCTTCTTGGACCATTTTTCTGTAATGGAAAATGACTTCACTGATCTGAAGAAGTTTAATGATAACTTGCAAAAAGCAGAGGCAATAGGAACATAGAACCTCTTTACCTGAAAGCACTTCTATGAACCCTTTGCACGAATCTCTCAGTGCCAAAGTCTGATTGATCTGTTCCGTGCCATAAACGCTTTTAAACTGGATCCAAAACTCTTTCATATCTCTTTCAAAGAGCGTTACTTCGTCCTCTGTCTTGGCATTGGCCATGGCGCTGGTGACAAACCTGGGAGTGAACAGACGCGGCGTCAGGGCCCGAGGCACTCACAGACAAACCCCCGGGACTGGTTTTATCCCCTCTTCCCGCGACTTGTTTTGTTGTTCCCGTTGGCTCAGTGGGAGCCGCGTTTCGCTCTCCCAGCGTTCGGCTACTGCGCCAGGGGCGGCCCCTCCGCCGCACCGACCGCTCCCCGGGTCCCACCCAGCCCCTTCGCCGTCCTCCTGCGGGCTCGCACCGAGCCCAGGCCTAGGGTCGGACTGGGAGCATCCCCTTTCCGTTTCCCGTTCCCGTTCCCGGCCCGGGCCCTCCCGGACCCACCGCGTTCGAACCGCGCGCGCTTCCCGCCTCCAACGGCCGCTCGCGCCCCGCCCCGCAACNGCTGGGGCAGCCTGCTGGGTACTGACCGTGCCCGGGCTCGCTATGGGGAGCGAGCTGGCTGCCTTGCGCTCTCATGAGGCACAGCTTGTTTCCAGTCGTGGGGGTTACTCATAGAACCCGGTCCTACGTCCTGTGAGGCTCCGGAATTGCCTTTTAATTCCCCAGGCTTGAATTCTCTCGAGGGCGTGGATAAAAATGTACCCTTCAAGGTGGGTCGTTCTGATGGACCTGCAGAGCCAATTGCGCCTTTTTTGGTGCGAACAGACCCATCATAGAGCAGAGCAGCCCTGCCTGTGCCCAGTCACACTCTTGCCACAAGGCCAGTGGTGTTTAGATAGTCTAAACTTAGCAAAGCGTTGAGAATTGCAATCTGAAAGAAGTAATTACTGCTGCTCTCTCACCTGAGCCTAAGCAAAGTCTGAGCTGAGACCACCAACCACGAAATAGTTGCATTACTCTTGTACGACCTGCCTGTATGAACACCCACCCTTGCTGTATTCCTGCCCCATTTGACTTGGACACCTGTTCTCTAGATTTCACTGTTTCCTCTGCATTAGTCCTAAAACGAGTAGAAACCTTTGTTTCCTGTCTGCTTCACACCTAAATGTACTGAAGCTGTACTGGGTCAAGGATATTGCCTAGCTGTGTATAAATTTGAGCATTAGGGAGCCTGTCCCTTATGGTATTTGGAGTGTTTCCCTCGTGGCTGAGTGCATGCTGTTAGTGTAAAGTTTCAGTGTTGCCCCTGACATCACTAGGCTGTATTATTTGAGCTCATAACTTTCTGCATACACAATTTACCAGTCCCTGGAGTTCAGTAAATGCAAATTAAATTAATCTAAACAAATCCTGATATCCACAATATTTTAGTGGGTTCTACAGTCTTGTCTCCTCTGACTCCTCTTGTTAACACAGGTAATAGGTTCACTAGGCACTAGCTCCAAAATGCTGTTTCTTTAGATCAGTGAAGTTTTTCTAGATTTCGTCAGTCCTATTCCTTTTGTTGTACACTTTCACCAGCCAAAGACTAGATGTAGGCTGTGACATTTACTGGCAGAATCCATACCTTAACTGATGTTTTTTTCTGACTGATTTAGAGTTTTCTAGAGACATGAACTGACAGTATAACTTACCTTCCCCCTACTCCCCACAGTCAGCTTACCAACTGCATGTGAAAATGAGGCATGGTTATTTTGGCAGGCCCCAGTTTTCTGGTGAAACTGATGGCTCTTACCAACCACAAGCAGGAATGTGACCTCATGACCCAAACTAGTGCAGGTCAGATGCTTCTTCAGCTCTGCTGGTTCTGGCTCAAGAGCCCCCATAGTCAGAAGTGCTGGCAGCTCACGAGTGGCACTACCCCAGACACTTGTTCTGAAATGTTTTTTCTGCATGTCTATTGTAGCAAGCCACAAGGTAGTCATGGATGGAGAAATGCCTCAACAATGATTTACCCTGGTTTTAGCACTCTGAACTTGGCTGGAGCCAGAGCCATTGTAGCCCTTTTCTGCCTTTTCCAGCTCTTCATGGGTGCCCTTTTAGCCCCAGGTTACTCGGTTAAACTCAAGGTTCTGAGGTGCACACCAGCAGGGAGACAGTTGCCCTGCAGTCAAATAGAAGGGTGAAAGAAATGGAAGAAGAAACAACACAAGCTGCTTGGAGTATCCTTCTCTTCCTAGTTCAAAAATTAAGGTATATTTTGTCACTGTTCCTCTTGGAAAACATTCATGCCTAAGAGAATAGCTGTCAGCTGTGGTACACAGTGTCTGCTGGTGAGCTTAGCAAATTGCTTTTTAATCCTGGTAGCTGGTCCAGTGCCAATGGAAACACTGATGTGGAAATTAATGCTATTGTTCAATTAACTAAGCATAATGTACCAGAAAGTTAGGCCCAGTACACAGGCCTCCATTAACAGGTTTCAAAAAATGTTTGCTTTGATGGCTTTTCCCTTCCCTTGCAAACATTTACTTAACAACATCTGAGAACTGTTACATAATATTTGCTCTAATATGTAGGTGCAAGGGAGCTGTAAACATTTTATCCTCCCTCCAGTGGATCATCAACATGATTCTTGTTTCTACATTTTTACCAAGAATATGGGTTTGTATGCCTTGGAAAATAACATAAATTGAGAATTTATCCATAAACTAAAATGTCTTTATATGAACAGATAGCATGTTAAAGGTTTTTGTTTCATGCTAAGAGCTAATTTGATCATGTGAAGGCCGAATCTTAGTTGTAAAATACCAAAACAAGACAAACTTTTAATTTAAAAATGTTATTTTATAGGCTTTTTGTCCATTTTGTATAGATCACTAATTTTCCTTGCAATTCCACATACTAAAATACAGCAAATAATTTTATTTCATGTATTGTCTCAAGTGACTTTGAAGCACTAAGTGCATTAGGGAAGCATTTTACAGTTCTTTACATAGAAAAGAAGCAGGGGTAAGTATTGAGGAAGTATTTCTCCTTTGTTAGTTTAAACAAGTTTTCAAATATAGAATTTAAATACATGTTTAGCCATCTTTTCTGGTTATTAGAGCATGGAAAGTCTTAAGTGTGCCTGACTTCCCTTGGGTGTGCAGTGTCACAGCCAGGACAAGAGATGAGCCGGATCAGGAGTGCTTCTGGGCACGAGAACTGCCACTCTCACAGAAACCTGCTTACCTATTCCAAAAACTCCCTTCTTGCTCTTTTGCAGATTGTGGGTTTGCTGGGATTTTTAAAGCATCTTTTATAAACATGACTCGTGTGGTGTCTCTCAAGGTGAGGATGTAGGAGCTTCTGAGACCCTTGGAAAAGAGGTATGAGAAATAGAGGCTTTTTAATGTTTGCTGTTAGTTTCTAATCCTATTGACTCACAGTGGTGCCATTAAAGAGGGACTGCAAAGTGATCTATTACATTACTTGGTTGACATTCCTTTAAAGGACATTGAATTGTGTTTTGACAGAAACTTACATACTGCAAAATATTTTTTCCTAATAGAACAATAGTTATTTTGACTTACCTTCCTTGCAGTTGCTGGTTTAACTAAGTACATAACCATAAGATGGTTATTATTCAACTACCAACTGACCTGACATTTACACTCCTGTTTAAAGCTACTTACTCTTTATAAACTAGACTGAAAAACAGGAAAACCTCAGATTCGCCACCTTTTTGCATATTAATCTCAGACATGTATAAAAGACTGATTTTTATTGTTGTTATTGTAAGTTTTACTTGTTAAAGGCGAGATACTTTTGGAGTAAAAAATGTAGCAAAAGGACATTTTTTTTTAGCAATAAGGTAAAATAAGTTATTTGAGAGAGATATTTCTAAACAAGTACATTCTTGGGAAATAGCTGGGAGAGTAAAAATTAATTCCATCCGTTCTTTATATGACAGTTGCTTGCTGTACACTATGGAAAGCAATAAGCTATATGGCTTAGCAAGAAACAAACATCCTCAAGTATTTTCAGCTAAAAAGCTGGGATATGTTTATTGTTTAAATATCCTGAAATTTTGCTTTTGGAAGAGTTTTCCTTGAAATCAGATCATACCACTTGAAGTGAATAATTCACACACACAGAATCACACAGGATTAATAAGGCTGGAAAGACCATAGACATTATCTAGTCCAACCTATCACCTGTTACCTAACCTATTGCCAACCTATTACCAACATGCCATCCCATTATCTGGAGCATGTCACTAAGTACATCATCCGACCTTTTCTTAAACACCTCCAGGGATGGTGACTCCACCACCTCCCTGGGCAGCCCATTCCACTGAGAAATCACTCTGTCTGTGAAAAAGTTTTTCCTAATATCTAGTCTAAACTTCCCCTGGTGCAGCCTAAGTCTGTGCCCACTTGTTTTGTCACTGAAGAGACCTACACTCACCTGACTACAACCTCCTTTCAGGTAGTTGTGAGGGATAAGGTCTCCCCTCAGCCTCCTCTTTTCCAGGCTAAACAACCCCAGCTCTCTCAGTCGTTCCTCATAGGGCTTGTGTTCCAGCCCCTTCACCATCTTCGTCGCCCTTCTCTGGACACGTTCGAGGATCTCAACATCCCTCTTAAACTGAGGAGCCCAGATCTGAACACAGTACTCAAAATGAGGCCTAACCAGTACTGAGTACAGGGGGAGAATAACTTCCCTGGTCCTACTGGCAACATTATTCCTGATGCAGATTAGGATGCCATTGGCTTTTCTGGCCACCTGGGCACACTGCTGGCTCAGGTTAAGTTTGCTAAAATCAAAGTACACCACACCAACAGCTCTTCCCTCATCAACCAGGTGAGTTACCTGATCATAAAAGGAAATTAGATTGGTCAGGCAGGACCTTCCCTTCCTGAAGCCATGCTGACTAGATCCTTGCCCTCCTGGAGGTGCAACATAGTTTCCCTTAAGATGACTTGCTCCATAATTTTGCCTGAGACCGAGGTCAGGCTGACAGGTCTATAATTCCCTGGATCCTCCTTTTTACCCTTCTTGTAAATAGGTATCACATTGGTCAACTTCCAGTCCTTTGGGACCTCTCCAGTAAGTCAAGACATCTGATAAGTGATTGAGAGAGGCTTAGCAAACTCCTCTGTCAGCTCTCTCAACACTAGGATGTATCCCATCAGGCCCTGTAGACTTACGAGAGTCTAAATGTACGAGTAGATCTCTAACATCTTCCTCCTGGATTAAAGGGGGGTTGAACCATTTCTTGTCTGTGTCAACCATATCAAGGGACCACTTATCATGTAAACAGTTGGTTCTATTGAAAACAGAGGCAAAAAAAATTGTTAAGTATCTGTGCCTTTTCCTCATCTCCAGTGACCGTTTCCCTCCTTATGCAATAGAGATTGGAGATTGCCCTTGTCCCTTTTTTTGCCATTAATGTACTTGTAAAAGCCTTTTTTATTATCCTGTATAGTAGCAGCGAATTGAAGCTCAAACTGAGGTTGTGCGTCTCCAGTTTTTTTCTCTACATGACTTACCAACATCCTTAAAGAATGTCCAAGTTACCTTCCCCTCCTTCCAAAGGTGGTACATCCTCTTTTTTGCCCTCAGTCAATGTATAGAAAAATATTGTAGTTATTCAGAAGCAGTGCATAGAATTTTAAATCTCTTCCTAATGTTCTATATGGCTCAGTGCAACTGATAGCAATAAACATGTAGGTTTCAAAAGTGCCGAAAATTTCTAAAACCAGACTATTAACAGGTAAAGTAAATGTGAGATTGTATCGGGAAGAGAGGTCTTCTAAGTCCATTTAATTGTCACGCCTAATTTGTTGGATCTACTTAATGTTTCCATGTGACTTCCCAGACCACACATAAAGCTGAGTTAAACCATTAAGTCCCTCTTCAGCAAAACCAGTTAAGTGGTTCATATCTTTGTCTCCACAACTTCTGCAGTTCAGCGTGCAGTGCTGTTGAGACAGCAGTAGGGAAGTGTGCAGTGCACATGTAGAGCTGCTTTTGTCTTCTGATTGTGTTTGTTTCAGATACGTAGATAATCTTTGAGAGAAGATATGAATATGCCAGAATACTCGACTCTGATAAGGAGCTTGAAATTTTCCTCCTGCTGCTCTGTTAGTGCTCTGATACCACTAACAGAAAGTGGTATCATCAGGCTTTTAGTATCCATGTAATCTCCTGTGGAAAAGTTCTTTCCATGTGGCCATCTCACAAATGAACGTAATCTTTTCCTATGCTGCACTTCTTAGTACTAATACTGATAAATCTGATGCGCTAATATATTATTTGCTGTAATATTTTAAAGTCTTGCTAAGTGGCTGAGATTGTTTCCTCTTGGCTATTTGCCCTGGAGAACCAAAGTGCTTCACTTAAGAAATACTCATAGTACAGGGAAATAAGTACTCACAATCATCTGTTCCCAACCTTTGCAAGGCATGTCTCATTTTGGCCACAGTGGGCTGCAAGAGGTGGGAGTGCAGCTCCTCCTGGCACAGGTGTGCAAGACCTGCATCATGTGAGCAGTGCACAAGAATGGTGACTCAGAGCCTCACCTTCATCTGCACTGTGCCCTGGACCTACAGGCCTCTTGTGTGAAGGAAACAATTGTTTTTCAGTATTTTAAGAATATTGTAGCTTTAAAAATAAATCTAGAGCTCAACAGCATTGTGCATGTATGGATGCTGGTTATATTTTCCATGACTGAAAAATGTGTTGTCAAAGTATTAGTAGAGGCCTGGTAGGCAAGTTCTATTTCAAAGTGAAATGTACAGCTTTAATGACAGCAGTTCTGCAAAGATCAGTTATTTGTGTATTCTTTCCATCCTTTACACAGGCAACACTTAATGAAGTACACACATTACTAATGTCTGTCCTGCAGAGAAATGAGCTATGACAAAATTTAAGCAAACATGTTCCAACTGTTCATACAAAGGATTACATAAGTCACACATTGTGTTTCCACAATTTGCTGCTGCTCAGCATGTACTTCACTTAGCTTCCTTCAATTAAAATTTGCAAACAGAAAAGCTTTCCAGGGCTAAGAGACTCATGTGTTTTCCTGGAGATTTGAAGCCACGTGTTTCAGTAATGCCTGCGTGCACCACACCAATATAATATAAAGGCAACGTCAATCACCTTCTCCCACTTTTTAATAGTTCCCCTCCATGGTTCTCATTCTCCATCACTAGAAACTTAAGATTAAAGGGACTACACCAAATTTTAAGTACAATTTAATCCATTAAGATGGATCTCCTTCATAGCAATGGCGTGCTTATCATTCAGCATTTACAGAGGAACTACAGGGCTTACCAGGATTTCCTTAATTTTATGTCACATGTTGGTGATCCCCGGAATATATTCTCAATTTATTTTCCTCTCTGGTTTCAGCTCAACCAAGTGGTTGGTACTAAAATGATATGGGTGGCCGTCATTGGTGATTGGTTCAACCTCATATTTAAATGGTAAGAAGTCTGATTTATTTTCCAATTTGGTATTCATAATGATAGTTGTTATATGTGCTTCAAGAGAACTTTCTGTACATAAAGTACTAGTAGACCTTCCCCTGTAATTATAAAACAGGAATTCACAATGAAGATATTTGAGATATGTTTGAAATGACATTGTGATAAGATGAGAAAAACATGTAGAACTATTATAAATAGTTTTAGCAATATAGCTCTTCATTTTCTTTGTAAGATTACGATGCTTTGCCCTCTTACATAAATATATTTTTGTTGAGCTTCTGCTTCATTTTATTCTATTTTTTTTTTGGTCAGGATTTTATTTGGCCATCGCCCATACTGGTGGGTGCAAGAAACGATGATTTATCCTAATCAGTCAAGTCCATGCCTTGAACAGTTTCCTATAACTTGTGAAACTGGACCAGGTAAGAAATGTTGGAGATTACTTCGGTACATTAGATAGGGAAAGTGGCTTTGAGGGAGAGGGGATGTGACTTAGGAAGGTTTTATATGATATGCAAATCTCAGAACTCATGTATAAAGTAACACCAAAAACAAGTAGAAAAAAAGGAAGAAATAGAATGTGATAGGTATTTGATTGCTGTATGACAGGAGTGTTTATTTCATTGCCTTTAAGGGGATGGAGATTTACTTTAAAAATAACTATTAATAGAATAAACTGGCAAATTGGAAAGGAATTTTCACAAAAACTCGTGAAATACATTGTTTTATATGTTCCAGAACAGCTCACAGGGCTGTTGAGTTTGAGTGCTTGTGCTGTATTGCAAGAAATATTCAACCCTTCAAAACTAGTAGGTGGTTCAGTGTGAATAACAATAGTATCAACAATTGGTGATGTAATTTATCTTAAGTGGAAAAAGGAAAAGCTGTTCTCAAAACCAGACACTGGCACTGAATGTGTGTGTGGGAGCATGTTTATGAATACATATATGGGGGAAAATTACTTCCAAAAGTACCTTTTTGATGTATTTTCACTTTTTTGTATATCATTGTCTTCTCTATAGATCTCAAATGCCATAGTGATGCAGTTATATGAACTTGTGCAACCCTATCGTGAAATAAGATGCATTTGCTTTGAGCTAACTGACTGAATTTAGTTGAATTCATTGTGCAAGAAAATATTGACTCTGGAAGTTATTGCGCTTTACACCTCATCAATGCAAGTGCAAGCTTCTAAGCAGTTTGCATAGCTGTGTTTTGTTCACAGTGTCCTGCATTACATCCCAGTGTAATTGTGGACAAGAAGATTAAGCTCATGTGTGAGGCAGGGTTTAATAGTGCCTGGGCTATGTGTGAGCTGCAGTCTCTTTCAAATGAATTCATTTGGGATCTAACCCGAAGTATTAAAGTACTTCAGATCTTTTCTAAAGCCTTCAGAACTGAGCCCATTCAGTAGCACTCTGGAGTTCAAGCCCTGACCAAGGAGCCAGTCAGTACATTTTGATTCGTTGAACCAGAAGGCCTTTCTTCTTGTTACTCTCCTTCTGAAGTAAAAAATCATGCCTGTTTCTGTCCAGTGGGTACAACTGTCATGTTCATTCCTTCTTTGCACTTACAATGACCACATTTTCTCCCACCTCCAGATTTGCCCTGAACAGTTGACAGGATGTGTCACTGACCTGTTCCTCCTCAGCAAAAGGAGGTGCAGTCAGGTACAGTCATTGTGTGAGCTTACGTGGTACTTCACACACTTTTTGAATGTGCAATTTATATTAAAAGATTAGAGAAGCAGCCACAGACATAATTGCTAGGACAGCCTGAATCCCACACTGTGCAACTCAGGCAGAGAGAAAGCTGTGGGAACTGTTTATGTGGCTGCCTGGCAAGCAGTCTGGGACCTGAATGCACCTCTGGAATCAACTGAACTGAAAAAAAAAGCCATTTTTTCTCTAGTATTTGTAAGGCTTTAGGAACATAAACCTTAGGGTAGAGTTTATGCTGTTTCTAGTAGGTAATTTGCAGATGAACTATTCCTAGATGACATTTATTTTAATGACAACTAGGAGGAGCTTTCCTAGTGTTGACAGACAATGTTGCAGTTTCCTTATCGGTACCACTTGTTCTGTTGTAAGGTTTAGGAGTGCACATCTGTCAGGTAATTAACAAGGAGCCAGCAGAGTGACCCTGAAGATGCTGCCAGGCAGAGTAGCAAAAATGAGTGCAGGGAGTCAGAAATCATAGTGCTTGTCCTACACGTTCCTGCTTTGCTGCTTTGTCATAACACATTCTACACACTGCTGGATCATAGCATATTCTTGAGCCAAAATTATTTCTTCAGACAGTGAAATAACCCTGTCCCTTTTTACTTCTCTTTATCTCCAAAGAAGGCCAAGTTGTAAAAGTCCGTGATTGGCAGAATCCAACAATCGAATTTTCTCTTTGTTCCTGTTTTAATTTGTTGAATGTAAACCTGGTGAACAGGGGAAAAGAAGGGACAGAGTAATTTTAGGAATCATTTCCCTTGCATCATGCATCACGATCAAAATTGTACTTTGGCTTTTTGGTGATATTCACAGTTGTAGGAACTTTTCTGTGGCTTCATATTTTTCCCAGTAAAATTAAAACTTGGTTTGTTAAATTAAAAAAAAAAAAAAAATCACACATGTACTATTATAACCTTGACTAGAAAGAAGTCACTGCTGATCTCTTTATGAGAGTGTGTTCCCTGTTCTAGATGACTGTGGGTACAGCAATTAGTTGGATGTGTTACAGCATCATTTCCTGTGCCTGTTTCACTGATAATCTGTTTTCAAGCTAGTTGATATGTGTAACACCCGAAAATTTAAAACATAAAGCAAAGCATAAAGACACATTTCTTCATCATGCTTCAGATACATTTCTAAATGTATTGCAAAACTACCCAAAGTGTTAATTACCTGGATTGTAATGTTACAGTCATCATTCTTAAGATGAATATTTCCCTTTTGTTTTTATTAGGGAGCCCATCTGGACATGCCATGGGATCATCCTGCGTCTGGTATGTAATGGTCACTGCAGCACTTAGCTACACAGTTAGATGGAAAGATAAATTAGCTGTTACCCTTCACAGGTCAGTGTCTTTCCATTATTCTAACTCATACAGATACTTCTTCATATACATGCTCTGCTTTTAATGGACTTAATTTAAATTAACATTCATAGTCTGTTCTATCCAGTTGGTAAAAAGAATAATGCTTTATTGTGATCTACTTCGCCTGAAGAAAAATTTTATTAATGGGATTTGTCCATTTTTATTGGTTGGTATTTATCAACTTACAGTCATTGCGTCCAATATCTCTGACTCAGCTCCTAGTAAAGGTTGTGTCACGTTTACAGTATTGGAAATTTTTAATTCTATTAATTGTCATTATGCATTGAATCTTTTGGGTAGTACATAAATGTACTGCTTTGATGGTCATCCTTCTTAGCCCATTTATGAGTAAATGCGCATAATGTTGACAGAGTTCACTGTAATGTGTTACTCAGCTCTGTGGGAAAGTCGTGTAATTGCTATCAAGCCTGACAAGGTTTTTCCCATACTACGTGAATTTTGTCATGAAATAGTTGAACTTTTATGCTTAGATAAGACTTCATGATGAGAAATATGTTCACAGTACTAGTGCTAATTTAATATGCCATTGATGACTGTGATCACTAGAACCACAGTGGTATCTTGGACTTGAAACTGATGGTGTCTCTTCCTGCAGCTACTCTTGATAATGTTTTGGTAGTAACTTCCAGTTTTTAATCATCTGATTCTAAACTACTCTACTTGGTAGATCTCTGCTTGGTGAAAATATGAGCCTGACATGATGTTACTTGGGATAAATTAGTAGATGACATAGCTTGTCTTAATTTGTAAGCATCTTCTTTTTCTGTCTTAGACTTACATGGTCATTCCTCTGGAGTATTTTTTGGATTATCCAGATCAGTGTGTGCATCTCAAGAGTATTCATAGCAACACATTTCCCTCATCAAGTTATTCTTGGAGTATTTGCTGGTAATGCTGCTATTTTTTCTTTTAAACATATTTCCACAATCTCAAAAAAAGATTAGAAAAGACGAGATTTTTTATTGTGCTGCTAATCTTGCAGCTCCAGTGGTGCTCTCTGGAAGATCAAGGATTTGGTAATAGCCTAAAGATAAAATATGCGTGGGTAGGATGTGCCTCTGACTTTGTAATTCACACAGTGAAGGGAGTGAGCCCTTGTCCGTATTCCAGTTGATGCTGTGTTATGTCCATTGCCTCAGACAAGCTCTGACTGGTTTAACTGGCTGCATCCAATCTTTAACTGTTCTGCCTGTGTGAAAGAGATCAAAGAGGAAGCTGCAGCTGTGTGGCTCTGACCTTTCCTCTCAGGAGGAAGCTATTTGATTCACTTCAAATGATGTTCAGGCTCAAACTAGCATGTGTGCAGTGTGGACAAAGACTGAGGGCAAAAAAGAGAAAATGGTAAATCAGAAATACAAACTCCCCAGGGTGATTTAAGAAGCTAAAGTACATTTTTTGGTTACTAAAGCATGTTCCAAACTGCAAGTTGAAACTACAAACAATCTCTCTAGTATGTATCTGATTTTAAGGAGGGTGAGTAGAGCATTGAGCAGGGGCCACCTGCTCCAGTTCTCTTTCATGGATGCAGTGCAGCCCGGGCAGCTCTGGCTAACAGCTTTCCCTCTTCACAACCAGGATAAAATGAGTACGAGAGAAGATAAGTGTGTTCTGTGTCTTTTCCTTCAACACTCAAAGCCTGTGTGGGAACTGGTGTTGAATTCTGCTTTGATGGAGCCAGTCTTTGAGTGAGGGACCCTTTTGGAAAAGGAGTGTTCCAGTTTACATCTAATATTTGATAGGTTGTCATCTGGGAGATGCAGTCAGGCCTTAAGGTATGCCTCGTATCAAAACCATGTAGTGCTTGGTATTTAATCTTTTTCCAAATTGGCACTTTTGAGTGGGAGAGAAGGTTTTGTAATATACTACAGGAGTGGTAAATTGTGTGTTTGTGTACGCGTATATATACACATAGATATGAAATGCATATTTTTCTGTCTTCAAAAGTCAAATTCTATAGGCACACTGTAGAAAGTGTTTCTTCAAAGTACAAGTGTGTTGTTCCCTGTAACACTGAGTTTCTAATCCACAGGCATTCTTGTGGCAGAAGCATTTGAGCATACATCCGCTATTCAGACTGCAAGCTTGAGAATGTACATCAAGACAAACCTGTTTCTTTTCATCTTTGCCCTTGGCTTTTATCTATCCCTAAAACTTCTTGATATTGACTTGCTATGGTCTGTTCCAAAGGCCAAGAAGTGGTGTGCCAACCCAGACTGGATAAACATAGATACAACTCCATTTGCTGGACTGGTGAGGAATTTAGGTGCGCTCTTTGGTTTAGGTCTTGGAATTCATTCTGAAATGTTCATCACAAGTTGCAAAGGGAAAAATAGCTGCAAGATAAGTTTCCGCATATTGTGCGTAGCTGCTTCTTTAGCCGCCCTGCAGCTGTACAATTTTCTTAAGATACCGACTCATACGGAGTATTTGTTCTACCTTCTCTCTTTCTGTAAGAGTGCAGCTATGCCTCTGACCGTAGTTGCCGTGGTTCCATACTGTGTCCACTCATTAATGAGGACAACTGAAAAGAAACTTAATTAGGTAAAGGTTCAAAGTGGTTAGCAGTGTGGGCAGGAATATAAACTGTCCAAGAACCCTCCACAAAGACACTTTTGCTAAGTCATTTTAACCAAGGGGATGCCACTGCATCTTTGATGTGCTCCTGGTAAGTAACCAGTACATCCAAAATCCGTACACTCAAGAATCACTTTGGCAGCTCAGAAATATTAGTTGCTGATTTTATTCCCAGAAATGTTGCAACCACACTGCAGTATGGTTAGAAATGGCCTGATACTCTGGGTCATAACAAAATTTTGAAGTGTAAGCATCTAGTTTTATTTGGCTATATGGTGGTCTTTAAGTTCTCTCCATGTCTCACTAGGTGATACTTCAACACGTCAGTTGTACATAGTGATACTAGTTTTTATATTTGTAGGTACTGTGTGTTAAACTGCTAGATAATGGTGTGACAGTATCACACCACCTATGACTGTATGGCTGTACCCAGGCACTGTGAAAAAGGCCAGTGTGGTTATAAACAATGCTTTACATTTAACTTATTGAGCGTCCTGAGCAAAACAGCTTCTGATTAAGTCAGATGAAAAAAAAAAATTGCAGTACGTCCCCGGTGCATCGCGACCTCGCCATTGCGACCCTAGCGATTTGCAATATAAATTTCCTGCAGTCTGGTTTCAAGCATTTGCAAGGTTCCCTGACTTACACATGTGCAAGTGCCTCTGCTTTGCTGAGGGGCGGTGCCGGCTCTCCCTCTGGAGCGGGACTGGGGAGCNGGCCTGTGTGCATATTAATGACCTGCACGTATTTGCGAGTTTGACGTTTTGCGAGGCCTGTGGGCTGTCACGTTCCTCATGAAGGACGGGGTATAACTGTATTTCCCTTAGACTCTGTAGAATATATTTTTGCATTACTGTGTGGTTTTTGTTGTTTTTACTTTTTCAAAGTGGTCATGAATGGTACAGATCACACCTTTGATAGTGAAAAAGCATAAATATGGTGGAACAAGTCTTTGGGTTCTGTACATCTACACAGAGCAACAAAGTAAGAACATTATCAATAATGAAATTATCTCAGTATATGACCTCGAGAATATTGTTCACGCTCCTGTATTGCAAAGGTAATTCTCTCCTAAGTCTCTCAGATCAAGGGTCACAAGTCTGAATCACTGTTAGCAGTTGTGTAAATCATGAAAATGCGCTTGCAGACTGTCATTGCAAGTTTATATTCATGTCAGCTTTGTTTACCTAAGCACACAAGTAATTAATATGTTAATACATGTTTACTGTATTTTATATATATCTATATACATATCGGTGTTCTAAATAGGCAAAGTTGGATAATTTCCACTTTTACTTATTATTTGGCATTTACTGTTGTATGTTCCCTTTCAGTGCACAACCTTTAAGCAATATTTTGCTGATACCATCTCATACCATAGAGTATACAAGTTGTTTATACATGGCCTTAGTATACAAGGCTATAATATGGGTAATGAGGGCTGTGTATGTGTAATCTGTAAAAGATTGGAAGACATAAACATGATATTGCTTCTAGACTTCCAATTAGGTGTGGGATAATTCAAATCAAAAGTATCTTATTTAATTGGGTAGAAATGGTGAACAGTTTTTTGCTGGCCTTTGGGAATAAACATTATAGAAATTACAGAAGCAAATCTGAAACAGGCATCCTTATTTAAGAGCCTAGTAAGACTACTTTCACTTAAGAAAATTGGTCATCTGGTTTTAACAGTCTGAAGAGTATTCTGCTTCATGCATCTCCTGTATCGTCTATCTACTGTAACAGTTCTCTGAACTTTTTTTCCTGCAGCAGCTGACCTGAAAACAGTCTTTTCCATAATTGTAACCCCTTAAGCAAAATTACTAAGCTAATGGGACTAGAAACAAATAAGGAAGAACAAAGATCGGCTGTGTTCAAGTTGCTCTGTGCTTTGTTATTCCCCACCAGTGAGGTGACCTGCAGAGGCATTGCAGAGCACTAGCAGGTTAGTCTGGCTGTCCTGTAGCTGGATCCTTCTTTGTGCACAACTGTCCAAGGCTCTTTCAGGAACATTTGGATTGAGTGGCAATGTTGGCAATTTTAAGCTGGGAGTTATGGGTAGACATCACATTCCTAAGCTTCTGCCACATGAGGATCTCTGCTTTTTGGCCCTGCAAAGAATCTTAGTGCCTCTGTTGGGATAGACATAACCAGAAATGTGAAATGACAACTGGCATTTATGCAGTATTGTTCTAGGCTCTGTATAGACATGTAACAAGACATGGGCTCTAACTTGCTTTCTTGGAGTGTCCTATTAATCCAGTCTGCAGCTTCAGTGTTCCAGGAAGACATAGCAGCTTCCTATCTAAACCAATTCTTTTTCTTTCTGCAACTATTAAACCATTACTAAACCCAAGAATGGTGGGAAAACCAAATAAATTGTTCGTTTAATTTCACCCGTAACTTCAGAAATTGACTGACTGATAATGTAATGGCCACAGAATAGACACCTTCTGAGCAGCTGAGTGTACTGGGCTATGGAATTTTGTGCAACTGCTTGAAGAATCTCCAAAGAGGACTTCCAAAACTTAAAAAAAACATTAGACTTGATATTAGAAAAAGTTTTTTTACTGAAAGAGTGATCTATATTTGGAATGGGTTGCCCACAGAGGTGGTTGACTTGCTAACCCTGGAGGTGTTTAAGGGTAGGCTGGATGAGGTGTTGAGTGATATGATCTAGATGTAGATGATAGGTTAGTTGGACTGTAGGTTGGACTAGATGACCTTTGAGGTCCTTTCCAGCCTTATCTATACTGTGTGAATACTGTGTGAAATGGAGTTAGGCTTTTCCAGTGTAGTGGTATGAACATGTGTCAAGGTATAATCTTGGAAGTTGGGATAGCATTAGAATTGAAAATCAAGAGACAGCCATTGCAGTGAAATAAGCCTACTTGGCCCTTAATCAGGCTTTAGTAAACTTACTGCAGTTGAAAATGGTATTTCAAATCTTATTTAACAAGATTGTGACACCTTATGTGAGAGCTATCATGTTGTCAGAAATTTAAACTGTAACTTCAGGCATTTGCAGCTGTTTATATTGCTAATATTTGAAACTTACACAGCACATACACACGAATGAGGTGACCTACTCAATCTAGTCTGCAGACAGAGTCTCAGGAGCCAGGACTTTCATATCATGTAAGTGTCCTTCACACCTAGTACAGACTAGCTCACAAGCTGTCATTACTTAGGTGCCATTCCAAAGGAGTATTGTGGTTATATCTATCCAGAGAAATATTGTGGTTAGAAAACCAGATAATGAAACATCCATGGACCATGCAGACGAACTTAACAGCAGAAGCCACCAAATACACTATCTAATATCAAGACTAAAAACTTGGGTCTGGCTTGAAAGATGTAAACAAATGCATTTGGGTTGGCTTGGGGATCTTGTCACCAAGATCCAGGGCTGGGACATCTTGTCTGTTAAGTAGCTGCAGGGCAAGACCAGTCCAGCTCTGCACTGAGCAGTCCATCAAGGCATGTTGCTCGTGCCCAGACGCAGCATGTAGCACCACTTGAATTTAATCTCTTTGCACAGGTACCAAAGGTTTTTATAATCAACTGGTTGTCAATAGCACATAGGAATTAAGAGGCAGAGGCTATGAGTGCCCTCTGTTGTCCCAGGATATTTCACAGTACTTAGCTCTTGATACTTCTTGCCTGCCTGAAAGCAGGATGATGTTATGATGAGGAGCAGTAGCAGTGCCACCAGCTGGGGCCATGTCCCTGTGCTCCTGCAAGTCTCCTGTGCAGGCACGGGCTATGTCCTCAAGCTGGTCTTCTCAGCAGCTCTGTCCTGCACAGCAGACCCTGGTCACAGACATGATCCAGTTACACAGAAATACTTGTTAGCTGCTGCAAGATTTTCATACCCTGGTCTGAAGGGTAAGAGAAGAAGTGCTAAAGCAGTAAAAAAAAATAATTTATTAGTTTAATTTGAGTCATGAAATTGTTGTCTTTCAGGTAAAAGAATTATGAAATAAGTACACAATCATTTTAGTTTTTAATAAAGACATATTATTTTTCTATGGCCTTAAATACTAACATAAATTAAATATCATATACGTATGTCAGTAGGCTATTGATAGTCACTCTGTCAACAGTTTCAGTTCTGAACTGTCAAACTCATTATTGCTCCAAAACATAAAAGAAGCTAAAACTCTGAAATAATGCGTCTTTCTCCTTAATTTTTAGTTAAGGTTTAAAATACAGACTTCCATGGGGAAAATAGCCATATCAGTGCCAGCTATTCAGGAGGGTCTGTGGCAGTAATTCTATTAATGTATTTGTACAGAAGTTGGAATTGGGTTTTGCTCCTAGAATTAAGTGATACATCCTAATAAAATTTTCAGTTTTACAGCTCTGTTCAAGTACAGATACTGTTCCACAGTTTTATAAGAAGTGGTGTGATTTTTTTTTATAAAGTGAGTGCAACCTGTTCCCCTCACCCACACACTGCAGATTTTTTAACATGAAGAATGACTTTTCCTGTTAATACTCTATTTTTCAAAATCAATATTTAACTGTAGTTTATACTTTCTATCTGCTTTGTCTCCAAGATCCTAGTTGCTGCAGAAAATAACTGATAACATATTTCAGAGAAATCTGCAGTAGATCTTGAAATAAACTGTGATAGAAGCTTCTACCAAAAGAAGCCCCTTCCTATCCTATGTCGTTTCTGAATTTGTTGCTGTTTATGAAATGTATTTAATACAGAGAGCTAAATATGGCTGTTTTTCCCACCTTTACTGATTACATTTATTGCATAATTGTCTTATCCATCGCCATCTCAATAGAAGTGGTTTAAATAACTGATGATTAACTGTAGGGTTTTACCTACATTATTCCTATTCAAAAATCTATTTGACAGCTTTGATTAGAGTGGTGAGTGTTAGGTGGAGGGTGGTGGGCTAGGAAGTGATCCTCAACAGCTTCTGTTCTTTGCTTTGATTGCTTTCCTTACTTGTGTGGAGCTGCCTTTTTTGTAAGACCTGGCTGGTTTTGTTGGTGTCAGCGCTGTAGCCGCACATGGGAAGCCCAGACTCCTCCACAGCACAGCTGACATGTGCTGCCACCCACGGGAAGGGGGTCTGCTGTAATCCTCTGCAGAGTGAATGTTAGGGGAGATTTCATCCCTTCAGATGTATAGCATCCTTCTTGGGATTGTTTCATTCACCTTACCTAGGGAAGGGGCAGGTTCCAGAGCACTGGACCAGAGTCTTCCTTGATTGCTAGTTGAGTCATGACAGGACTGTGCAGTCTGACTGCAGATAGTGGCAACTGCACAGATCACCAAAAAAAGATCTTTCCCATTTTCAGGCTTTCTTTCCTTTATCAATAGGCTAAGTTACTTATCGAATGCATCAACCTGTGCCTAGTCCCTTGCAAGCGCTGGACAAATGTTCTTGATGCAGAGAGGCTTCCACAGATCTCATAGGATTGTAGAGCACTCCTTAGCACAATGGAGCACCAACATACACATACCTACCACAAAGTATTCACTTAAAGAAATCTTTTAAATTTAGAATCACAGCAATTCAGCTAATTGGGGCTCCTGTAGTAACAAGCTTCCAATAGGCTCCTTCCATGGCCATCAGTTCATCATGAGTGCCTCTTTCAATGACGAGTCCTTGGGACATCACAGCGATGATGTCGGCGTTCTGAATGGTGGACAAGCGGTGGGCAATGACGATGCAGGTACGTCCTTCTCTGGCCTTATCCAGCGCTGCCTGCACAGTCTAAAGGCAACAGACAAAGTGTCAGAGGGAAAATCTGCAAACCAAATCAGCACTAAGAGCTGGAGGACCATGACTGCTTCAGATTAATTGGCTTTGAAACCCAAGCAATTACTATCCACATTTCTGAAAAAGTGCTGCCTCTCCTAGACAGTTTAAGAGCCCTTGGGGCTGGCTGCTTTTTTTTTGTGGCTGTGCCTCCTGCATCTTTTGGAAAGATCATTAAATGTGGAACTGCTGAATTCACAATGTGGAGTAATGTGTGGTTATGTAGTGGAGTGTATTGGGATGTCTCTATAGAACAGAAAATGCATTGTACATTGTAAGCCATTGTATTAACTTTCCCTTATTGCTTATCACTCTGCATTTACCTTTTCGCTTTCCGTGTCTAAGGCAGATGTAGCTTCATCTAACAATAAAATTTTAGGATCTCGGATGATGGCCCTCGCTATGGCAATGCGTTGCTTTTGCCCACGAGACAGTTGGGATCCTTGAGCCCCAACATTAGTTTCATATTTCTGAAAAATATACAAAAGGAAGATTTTATTCAGGTCTAAGCAAACAGAGCAGTACACAGCCTGAAGGGAGAGCAGGAGGAGAGAGGCCAGAATGCTGACCACTGCTGCCTCCTCCTTACAGAACCCAGGGGTGCAGAAACACTGTACAGTACTACACATGTTTGAGGAGAGGTTTCCAAGCCATGCTTTGCCTGCACACACACAGAGGCTCAGGCAGCACAGTGACAGGCCTGGAAGAAAAATATGATAGCAAGATGTTGGCTGATTCATCTGAGGCAGAAAGAAATCCCCTGCCCTAGATTCGGGAGAGAGGCTAGAAGTGATTTCAGGGCTTTCTAGACAAGTGTTTTCTTTGGGTGCCTAAATTTTATCTACAACTTTTCTGTTCTACATAGTCACAAGGCAAATCTCCCCCAGCCGGAAACAGGATTTATGTATTTTCCTCCTACGTAAGAAGACAGTAGAAACTCACATCCAAACTCTCAAGAACACAATGGATGGTTATGGCACCCTCTTTGCTCCTACTGTTACAGCTGTAAAAGGTGTATGTTTGTAGCAACTTCAAGCAGCGTTGGAGCAACTCCCACTGCAATGAACACTGAGCAGTCTGTCTATAGTTCCACGGACAAGAGCTTGTGGGTACTTACATTAGGCAGAGACATGACAAAATCATGCAGCTGTGCCTTCTGGGCTGCTTCTATGATTTTTTCCATCGTTACATCTTTTGTGTTACTGCCATATTTGATATTATCAGCAATGCTGCAGTCAAATAGCACAGGCTCCTGTGACACTATTCCAATTTTTGATCTAAGAAACTGTACATTTATGTTCTTAGAGTTGTGTCCATCTATTAACTACAAGAAAATGGGAGAAAACTTGAAATGTCATCACAAAACAAGAACCTGCAATACCCAAATAATTTACAGCAAAACAAAATGGTTTAACCATATTACTAAAGTGCAAGCACAACTGATTTGAAGGGATTGGAAGAATTGCTTATACATATTACACTCATTTGTGCCTGGTGTTTCTTTTGAGGTATGGCTTTGAGCCAGACAAATGCTAGACCATTTGCTCAATCTTAAGTCCTAGTGAACTATTTAATGGTTTGAGGTTAGGCACATGCATTATTATGTTCCTGACACAGTGATCTCCACGCTGATTTTTTCCAAAGAGAAATCAATCTAGATGGGTATTTACATTAGGAAAATATGGAAGCCTTTTAAGTTATCAGTAATTGAGTAACTGGATGTTAAATCTAGACAAATTCAACCTGCAGAGAGGTTACATACTTAGGGATGTTCCAGGCTCTTTGTTGCTCCATTCAGGCTTGATTTTTGCTTGTACTCCCTACAATGTACAGCACACCTTATATGTTTCATACTGGAGCTACCAAGGCAAATGCCTATGGACTGCATAATGCATGAGGGTGTACCTGAGGCTTGCAGTTCTCTTTATCTTGCCTGAATAGTCTGAGATGATATTTGGGAGTTGCTCAAACAGCCCATATCTGTTCGAGAAGGAGCTGAAGCCCCAAGCTGTACTTGTACGTGTCACCCCTGCCAGACAGCACAGTAGGACACAGGCAGAATGCCCTTGGAGCATTGCTGAAAACAACAGCACGGAAACCACATTTTCTTTGCTTACCACACTTCCTTTCTCAGGGTCATAGAAACGCTCCAGAAGCTGGACACTTGTGCTCTTACCACAGCCACTACTTCCAACAAATGCTAAAGTTTCTCCAGGCTTTACAGCTATAGAGAGTCCTTTCAGAACCTGAATATCAGGCCGAGAAGGATATGTGAATTTACAGTTAAGAAATTCAATGCTTCCCTTGAAATCATCCTGGTAGGGGGAAAAAAGAAAAAAAAAAAAAGAGATGTTCCAAGGTCAAGCTCAAAATGGAGTTGTAAACCATAAAATAACTCTTCCTCAGATTCTATTCTGGCATATTTTAAGAGAAATTAACTGAGGATAAGGGCTAAAAAACATATTGGAGTAGATGTCCTAAAGATGAAGGTATTAGTCATAACACTATTTCTGTGCTTATACTTCTGTGCGTGGCACTGGTCAGAGCCCTGAATTAGAAATGACATTGCCTTGCAAATTGATACATTTTCCATTTTAATACAGACACTGTTAATAAAATAAACAGTTTGAATTTTCTGAGTCTAACTTTTCAATTCCCCAGAAATTGAGCATTTTGATTTTGTCTGACTCAATGATGCTTCACCTCCTCATAAACACTCCCACCAGTTTGATGTGAATAGAAAATCCTCCATTGTAAGCCAGTGATAGTCAGGCTTGTGCGTTAACTGTAGAGCAAGAAATAAAACCTTGCTGTTCTGTGAGTCATCTAAATCAGTTCCCTTCTAATTTGCAGGAGTTTTACACTGACAAATTCCTAATGGCCCACTTTATACTCCTCTTGCTGCCTAGTACACAGCCTGCTTCTTCTTAAAGAGCAAAGACAAGTAACAATTACACAATCAGCATAACCTTCTTGTAAAACACTGATCCTCATTGACTCCTAAATCATTAGTGCAACTTCCATGCAACTTTCATATTGAGCTGAATGACATCACAAATTACTCATCTCCACTCTTACCCATTTTTCCCCATTTTCACTGTAAACGCTGATTTTAGGATGCCGATCGACCAGTTGAAAAAAACGTGCAGCAGATGTTTTGGCTTTGGCATAGTTTGGAGTATAGGAAGAAGCTTTTCCCAAAGCAGTTCCACTGGTGACAATAGCAGAGATCACCCTGTGGAGGAGTGGGACATGGTCATTCTTTGGAAACCATCAGGAAACTGAACACTATACTGAGCTCAGCACTTCTGGAGGCCTGTTTGTGGCTCTGCACAGGGTCTCACCTGAACACAAAGCTGTAATGGAGTCCTTCAGTCTCAACTAGAAACCCCCCGTATCTGTACGAGACAGCGTTGGCAATGAACACAATACTCTGGGCAAAGCCAAAGCAGAGTCCATAAACATGTGCTTTTTTGGTTGCAGCTTTATAGGGCATGATCAGGTGCTTTTCAAAATTGTCGATAAACATTTTCTCTTTCCCTATCCCAGCTACAGTCCTGATGTTAGAGAGAGCTTCACTGGCAATCTGGAGGAGAGAAAAAAAAAAACTAGTAAAAGTTTCAAATTCTTACTTGGAAAAGTAGAGCATGCTTTCACAAATGCATGATTATTTCATGAATACAGGACATTACTGCAAAATATAAATTCATTCAGACATGATACAGACTGACCCAAATATCAACCAGCCTAAAGAGAACCTTTCCTACAAGCAATTATCTACAAACACCTTCAATAGCAATGCTCTGCCTGATCCACTGGAGCTGAGCTACTGTAAGTGCACTTACGAAATCAGGCACATGCTCTCACTTGTGATTTATTTCACATCATGTGAATAAATGTGACATCCACAAAAGGAAAAATGGTTTTAGGGACACTATTATTTCCTTGATTGCACTGACTGATTAATTAAATATTTTTATTTCAATTATTTTGTGTTTCAATAGTCAGGGAAAGAGAGAAGGGAAGCTAAACCCCAATTCTGTTTCATTAGTTAAAACCACTTGAATTTATTATGTTTCTGCACCTGCTAACCATCCTTCTCTCTCTTGTGTCTAAAGGGATGATGAGACAGAACGTATAAATCATCAGGGACACAATTTCCAGGATTTTTGCCTTATACATAGGCAAAGAGTAAGCAAATGCTTGCCTTTGTACATGGAAAAATGCAACACAGGAAATTATGAGATAATCCCTATGGAAACTTTTGTGGAGCTTCAATGGTGTTTCAATGGTTTGACCAGCTGAAATAGATTTCAACTTACTTGCAAAACATTGACAGTTTCATTACACTTGAATTACTGATGGTCTCAAATGACTGATTTTTCAAATACCCATGACTGCAAATATAAATTAGCCCTTAAATAAATTTACCCGTCCAGTAGTTTCCAGTGCTTTCTTGTCCTGGGAGGCAAATCCTGTCAGCATTTTAGCCTGCACAGCTCCAGATAGGGCCAAAAATGGCAAGAAACACATTATAACCAAGCTCAGCTTCCAGCTGAAGTAGAAAGCAATGATCAAGGCCACCCCAATGTTAGAAACTGAATTGACAATCATTCCTATCTGCGATCCAGTTGCCTTTGAAGAGAAGAAACAGAGATGATTGACTTGTACTCCAATACATAGTAACTTCAACAGTCTTTAAATAAATTTTCCAATAAAACTTTAGAGAAATCTAAGTTACATTAAAATATCATAGAGCACTAATAGCTGCTGACTGCACTGGAATTTAGTCAGTTTGGATAGACTCTTTCCAATTAATTGTATCAAGAGGAAGACCACAAATATTTGATATTCCTTTCATCCATCAAGTTTTCCATTGAGAATTCAGAAGATTGTTTCTAATGATTGTGAGAAAGATAATCTAACTATTGAAATTAGTTCCTTTGGTTCCCTGAGGTATCACTCATCTTAATACACTGGTTAGCCCCTACATTTATCCATCTAGATATAAATAATAAACAGGACCCCTTTTTAAATTTAGCTATTAATTACAATGTCTCAGCTTTGGTAAAATCAGAAAGAAACATCATGGAACAAGGTTGGAACAAAGTTGCATTTCTGCCTACGTCTTTATTATGGAAAAATTTTCAATATGGCTTTGTCATCACCTCTATTGAATGCAATTCATCATCTCCTCATGTAATTCAAGAATCCTATTATTTTTAATAAATTGGATTTATTTACTCAAAAGTTATTTTCTTTCATAACAGTAAACAGCAGCCCTAGGTAGGAACTCCGTTGCTATGTATTAGAATAAGAATGTACATTTGCTGTCTTTGATGGTCATCAGCCCAATTCATTTGCAGGATGTGAACTTGCAGCACAAAATGCTCGGCATCTGCTCTCACCTGCAGCAGGCTCAGTGTCAGGCAGGGTAAGGTGGAGGGCACTGCTGCCCAGGTCATTCTGTTCCCCCACCCCAAGCTATGAGTTGAGTGGCTGTGCCCTAATGCTCCGAAGGTGCTTCAAAGAAAGATGTCTCTTAGGAGGGTATTAAATTGGTCAGTCAGTGCTTTACAGCTTTATTTATTTCAATTAAAATATGCCCTGTAAATGCCTGTAAGGTTTGCAGCTGGTTTCTTTGATTCTGCAGAAATTGCTGCTGATAGGAGTTTTGGAAACCTCTTCTCTCATTTGTCTTTAAATTATTAAAATGCTCATTAATAGTTTTTTAAGACTATCCTACCATCTTCAATCAAGCTGAAACAGGCCAGTTTTTGTGACAAATCTGAAATCTCCTGCTTTGTTTCTAGAAAATTGCTTGCATTGGAGCCAAGTAAAATGGCATCTGACTCACTTCTACCAAAGGATCACTTCAGATAGGTAACAGTTATAGCTCAGCATGATTTAACCCTCATCCACTAAGGAACACAACCCACGGAGTTAGTGCTTCATTTTCCCAAACACTGAAACTGACTGCAGGAGTCCCGGTTGGAACACCAGCCAGTACTGCAAACTGCTTTTTCAAGTGGGCTGACAGTTTAAATCAAAACTGCCACAATATGCACAATACTGTGCTGAAAACTGGAAAACATAATTAGCGATCAATGTTACTAAAATACTAGTTTGATATGTTTTTTGAAATAAACACTTAAGCATTGTGGCAAAAAGCCAGCTTCTCTCCAGAAAAAAAGAAAACTTTTGCACTGGGTGTTCCTTCATGTTCCATTGTTGGTTGGTAGTTTATTGATTTTTTGTTCTTCGTCTAGTAATACAGACAAGAATAATGAGTCATAAATCATGACCCTTTTGCTTTTATGCTTTTATGAGATGCTGCTGTAATTGTTCCACACTGATAGTCCTTTATAAATAGAAATAGCTTCATTGGCTGACCAAGAACTGATCTACACTGACCTGGCTGGTTGCACACTACATAAGTTCACAGGTTCACAGGTTATTCTGAGTTGGAAGGGACCCACAAGGATCATCTAGTCCAACTCCCAAGCGACTCCCACGCAGGGATCGCACTCCCAACCCTGGAGCCGTGGGCACCACACTCGCCAACTCGCCAAACTCGCAAAGAAGTTCAGGTCATTAATATGCATGCAGGCCACGCCCATTGCTCCACCCCTGGCACTCCAGAGCACTGCAGACCATTTTCTGCTTCTCCCCTCAGACTATCAACACAGGGGGGCAAAGGGAACCATTTCTGAGCCCCCTCTGACTCAGGAGACACACACACCCCCCCTCAAGAATCTGTTGGCTTTTCCGGGCTGCTGCGGCCTTGCTCCCACAGCCCAAATCCCGCACCACAGCTCCCCCACCCCGATCCCAATGTGCGTGCCCACGGCGTCCCGGCATGGCATCTCGGGCCGCCGGGGCTGCCGCGGGTCTCTAAACACCAGGCTTAGCTGGAGAAACTGCATGCCCTCCCTGCGTGCCCTCCCCGGGGGACGGGCCCGTCCCACCTCACAGGGAGAGCCAGCACCGCCCCTCGACAAAGCAGAGGCACAGCACATGCGTGCTCTGGGGAACCTCACGGACCCTGGAAGCTGGACTGCGAAAAAATTGCTTCGCAAATGGGTGGGGTCGTAAAGGAGAGATCGCGATGCAGTGGGGATTCACTGTACTACCAGGTCTTACCCCTTGGACCTGTGAGGCATCTGTTGCAAGTCTTGTAGTTAAAGCACCAGGGCTGTTCTTCCGGTCATCAAACCAACCAATGTCTTGCCCTAGCATAGCCTGGAATCCAATTTTCCTTAAGCGTCTTGTAAGCAGCTCACCAGACTTGGCAAAGGTGTATCCCTGTGGTACAAGAGAATAAATACAAATATTGTAAGAAAGAGATACACACAGAGTAAGCGATCAGAAACAAAATTTAAGAATGTTGGGCTGCTATTACCTGCAGAAACTGTGTGAAAAATGAAAGAACTCCCACCAAGACAAAGAGCACACAGACACCATTGATCTGGCTTTTTTGTTTTTCTTCATCAAGAATGGAGAAGGTCTTTGAAAAAAAAAAGAAAAAAGGGTGGCATTGTATTAGAAGTATTAGTTTCGCTGTGTGTGAAGTTTATTCTTGACTCCCTATTACCAAGTGCAGAAGCCCACCTTAGAACCAAAGTCAGACCACAGAGCTCTCCGTGACCCCCTGCAAAGCCCTATTCCTTATTTTTCCTAAGGTGAGCCTGAGTTAAAACATAATGGGTTTTTCTCCTGTTGAACAACAAGTTTATTATTGTCTGCACACACTACTATTACCTGTGGCCCATCCCTAGCTGTAATTAACCAATCACCCCCCACTCTAAACAGTGACAACCAGAGAACCAATGAAACAAAGAGCGGAGCCTCAAAGCAACACTGCAGCAACACCTTATCTCCTCCCTGGACTATGTCAGTTGCAACGTTATTGGGCCATACAAAATAAAGTCCATGTAAATAATTATACCTCAGCATGACTCCTTGCACAACACTAACAAATGCTGTAATTGCCATTCCAAGAACTTGCTGTCTTTTACTGAAGGAGTGTGGATACAAACCATTCGCCTACTGCTGGGCACTTGAGGAAAAACATTAATGCTTAAAGTATAGACCCTCCACCACATTCAGCATCAGTCTCCACATTATTTTACTCACATTCTTAATAACTGTTCTTTTTCAAGACCTGCCAAGGTTAATGGCTGCTGCTGAAGTAGTGATCCAAATCTAAGCAGCCGTCCTTCAGCAATTCCTTGTAGTCAGAGTAGTTGATATGTAGGTCAGTTTACCTGTCTGAAGCGGTTTGTCTGAACTATTTCTGCTATTTCCAGTTATAGGGCAAAGTTCATATTTATATTTCTCCACCAACCTTAAATTAATTCTCATTGAATTTCACAAGTAAAAGTTATTATAAATTGATTAAACTCTCAATCTGTTTTTTGTAAGGAGTAAAAAAAATAATTATGCATTCTACTTTTGAGTATATAAAAACTAGCTTAAATTCTTTTACGTCAGTATTTAGCAGCAGAAAGAGAAGGAATTTTAATTACAGCTGCAGAATACAAAAATTACACAAAAATAAACTTCGGTTCTTGTCTTTGAAAGGCAATGTTATTTATGATGAACTATGCATTGAAGTACAAAGAACTAGTGAAAAAGAAATAGCTGTTCTCTGATGGGAATTTCACTTCAAGTATTTCAACTTTGAACATCAATACCTTCGCAAAAAAGTAAGTCCTGCAAATTCAAAAATGATAACACCAAAACAGCTCTTAGTGTTTCAAGCTAAGAGTTGTTCCAATCCCATGCTGTCTTAGCAGTAGCAAGTATATTGCTTTCTCAGATTAATCTTTCTTTAAAGAAAAAAAATTACCAGGTGTGTTTTAATTTATCCTAGGAAGAACAAAGCATATGATGGTCTGATGCTGTTTCTATCCGTGTAATGAAATCCACTATACATTCAGTAATTCAAGTTTGATCCTGAACTGAACAGGCTTTTGAGTGGATTTTATCTATCTTTGTAAGTTATGTATCTAGAAGAGAACCCACAGAAATATATAAACAAAAAAGTAGAGTATTTTTTAGATCAGATCCAAAGGTTTCTCAAAGGCTTGGCCAAGTCTGTAGGATAAAATTCTGCAGAGAAGGACCTTTGCATGCGTGTGCATGTGATGTACATCTTGTCTCACCTAAAATAAACAATATGCAAGTATAGAAACCTATTCCAAACAATTCCTGAAAAGTGAACAAGAAAGGGAATGAAGAGCACATGACAAATGCTGATAAACCTACCCCTTCAAAAAGCTCTATTGATAGTGTGATCACAGTGATATAAATATCTCTAATGAATAATTGTTTATAGTCAAGAAGGCTAATCCCATTTAGTTGATGATATCTAAAGATTTGCCCAAAACATGTCAAGTTATGCATCATACATTCACTCTCCTCTGCTTCAGAGCTAAAATACACTTTTAAATGTTTATGTAACATACCCCAAGAATCTGACTGAATAACAAGGCATAGAGTGGATTGACTGCTCCATTCACAGCTGCTGCCAAAGATCCAAGCACCAGGTATGGCCATTCAGAGGCATTGTATTTCAAAATTCTGGTAAATGGTACAGGCTTTGCATCTTCATCCTCCACAGATTCCTAAAAAAAACCCCAGGTTGGATTTATGAAGTGTATCCATTCCCGCAGTGATGCTCTCTCTTTGACAATGAGATAAAATATTTAGTCTGTTTTTTTAAATGGCCATCTCATACCCAAACTCTTGGTCTAGCTTTGTACAGAAAGGGGAAAAGAGGGCTGCTGTCTGGAGCACTATTGTAGGCCTAATGAGTCACAAGAGGATTACATAAATGACTATATGTGCTGTCCCTGGAGAAAAAGAGGGAGATTCATGCCTTGTGTAGCTCTGATGATTCCAACTGCAGAGGTTATTTGCAATGAGTTTAAAATTTTCTGCCACTGAAACTCAGGCTGTTTCCTTTTATCTGCCTCCAGATGAAGTGTGATGCAAAATCCGGTGACAAAACTTCTTCTTCACAAGCAACTTTCTGTGTCACCCATTGAATCTTGCTAAATACAGTGATCCCCTGTTACTCACAGGCTGTTGGGTCTGGCCCTCTTCACACGAGTCTTGGAATCCGTGAAGACAGCGAACCTACTCAGTAGTCAAGTACTCCACGCCCATAGCCACGCCCCCTTCCCTAATAAGGTCTGGAGGACAGTCCTGAGAGCGAGGCTTGTCCCAGTCGCCTGGGGTCTGCCCAACATGGCTGTGCTCCAGCGAGGGACATGGGTGGCTGCTGCGTTTGGCAGCTGCAGGGCGAGCGGTGCGGGCGAGCGCCGGGGCGGGCCAGGTCCCACAACTTGCTGGAAAATCAGCAGCGACGAGTCGGATCCCGCAAATTACGGATCGCGACTATGCGGAGGATCACTGTATTACGTTTAACTATTGTGGGTGAACAATAGTTACAGACTCTGCATCAAATTAAGAGGCATGTGATATAATTAAAACCAGAGAGATCTCAGAGTGATAGCTGGATTCAGATACATCCTAATTATGCCTTGCTTCTGTGAAACATCCTCAGACTATGTTTATTTCCCATAATTATGCCCAGTAAGAGCAGAATATTTGTTATCAAGTTATAACTTTTCCCTCCATTTCATTTATGCAGAATTTTTGTTACTCTGTGCTCAGCCCTGCTCAGCTCCCTCAGTTCATATGACTAGAAACACCCAGACAAAAGAGACAGTGTGAAGATGTATCTGTTGGAAATAAGCAAGAAGGGGTTGGAAGGAGCTTGTATTTTCTCTTCCTGCCAAGCTAGTGCCACAGTGAGAGCAGAGAATAGGCTTAGCCATAGCAAGAGCAGTGACTTTGAACTGTACTGACCAAGCACAGCCATGCAAATTGGTGCGGGGAGCTTCATAAACATTTTGGAAACCCACTGTATATATTCCTACATATTCTGCATAATTTTAAGGCATGCTGTCTTTATTTTCAATGCCAATTGATTGCATGAGGACACTGACATCAAAAGGACTCTGAGTTAGATTGCAGTGAGGGGGTCTCTGCTCAAGTCTCTGGTTGATCGAGATGAAAGTGAATTTACTCTTTATTAAACAAAAAGCAGTGCCATTTGTATCACTGAGTAGCTATCACATTTCAGAGACTGAGCACTTTGTTTTTAGCCAAAGTTAATTCAACTCTTATGAATATGTGTTTCTCAACTAAATCTAGACCTGACAATTTACCAACAAGTCATGGTCCGATAGAAATATTATATGGACCAGTAAGCCTAACAGCCATCAAAATGCAGATTAGGGTTTACACAGAGAAAAGAACTGAAGCTGTGGTTTTGTTTAAGCAGAGGCTTTAACACATCAAGCCAAGAAGACACATCTGCCACCAATTTCAGTAACAGAGCCACCTATCTAAAGGTGATCATTACCAAGTGATATAACCTGGTTGGTTGGAAATTTCCTAACCAGCTTTTGGACCTGACCTTTTCTGCTTTTCCATCATCATCTCCGTAAGAAGACGTAAGATATGTAGACTCTGCATGATCTCCTCCAATAGATAATGGAGGGTCAGGAACCATATTAGAGAGCTGAGATCTGGATCGCTGCCGAAGTGAAGCTCTGTAAAGAGGACAGAAATGGTCTGTTCTTCACAGTTCAGTAACACAATACTTGCTGCAAAACAAGTACAGTTTTCGTATCAACTAAATCAGGATGCACTGAAGCAATTCATCAGAATTCCACAGACTTCTTTCTTTTCATTGTTCTCTCAACTTCTTGTGAAGCAAACATCTGACAACATGGGCAAATACTTTTCAAAGTCATATTCCTCTCACACCACTCAGACCTTATCTTAGATGTACCATGCCCTGTGCATTTGTTAAGTAAAACTGTGGCGTGTCCTATTATATTTGCAAAAGGTGTTAAGACACCAACTCAGATTACCATTACCATTATCAATAATTCAGTCCAGCAAAACGGGAGGCTGAAACAACCTATCTTTGACAAAGCATAACCCTGTAATGTAGGAGATGTATTCATTTGCATATGTCTGACGGGCTTGCCTGAAAGAAATAATGAGTGTCTGGCTACAAAACAGTCTGACTTGTGGAATGCTTTAACTTCCATCAAGCAGAAGCCATAATAAAAATGTCCTTGTAGATTGCATTGATTTCTCAAGTAATGGCACAGCAAGTGCAATTTTTCAAGGGATTGGACTGGAAGCGTATCACATATTACAAATGTGGCTGTGTGTTGGTAATAATAAAAATTGAACATTAATGCAATGAATTAAAATTGGAGACAAATTACTGTGGATAGAAAGAGGAGGAAAAGTAAGAGCCTTGCTATTTATCTATGGACTTCAGTAACATTGTTACTCAAGCTATTTCTTTCCAAGTGAACTCTATCTCACTAAAGTGCTTGCAGTCCTTCAACACTCTTTTATGGAATGTATACAGAAAAGTGATTTATTAGCACTACAGGGATTTTGGAATAGTGGGATGAAGTATAGAGATCTGGAAACATACTGAGATTTACAACCATTTTTAAGACTCACCGCAAACTGGCCCGATAGCTTCCTCTGCTGAATGAGTGGACTTTCTCAAGATTTGGCTCTACATTATCCTCTGCTGCTGCAAAATACAGTATATAGAGCTCTTCAATTAGTGGTAAAATTGAATACAACCTAAGTCAACTGTGGCTCTGCAAAAAGGTGTGGTGTCTCCAAGTCATAAATGGAATGTATTTTGTAGAACACAAGGAATGCAATACAGCCTTGCTACTCAACCTATATGTATCATAAGGCTTGCATTTTTATTTCACATGATGAATTTAAGTGAATATTAGCCCAGGGATCATCTCACTTGGGATATGACTGCTAAAGGTTTTTCCCTATTTCCATTCCATTACTGCTCTCTATTTTAAGATAATCTTATCCTATATATGATGCTTCACAAAATACAGCAGATCATTCTATTAAAGCTTAATTTCCAGAAGCTTTGATTCAAATCTGCCTCTAGCAAAAAAAAAAAAAAAAGGTGCTTGAATTTCAAATGCAGCAGGACTGGACTGCTGGCACTCAATGGAGTTATTGTAAGTCAGGACTAATATTTCAGGACAGATCTATATCAGGAAGGTTATTCAGTGCATATGCAGCAAAACCACTTTGGCCAGGGCTATCAATGCATTACTACTATGAATTATAAAATTCAGCCATAAAAACAGAAGAAAAAAAAAAAAAAGAAGTAATTAGCCCTTATTAAAAGAAAAAAATTTAAAATGTGCATTCTGTGGAATTTTACATAATTTTTAAAGAGAGCAAAATGCTTACTTTTTTTTTCTTCTCTGTTGGGTGCTGTGTCTCCTTTGCTTTGCAAGGTCACCAACATGAAATAAACTCCTTGCCTCTTCAAGAGTTCCTCATGAGTTCCTCTCTCTACAACCCTTCCATGCTCAAACCCAACGATGACTTCAGCAGCTTTGATGGCTGACAGGCGGTGAGCTATCGAGATTGCTGTGCGGCCAAGGCGAGCCTGGCAGGAAACAACAGCCCCGTTCCCAGGACAGCACACAGAAATGCATGGAAGCAGCACCATGTCTGGCCAAATTAACAGTAGTTCCAGCTGATTCTGATTTAAGCTCCATTTAAGCCCACAGAGGAGCATCTGTTTCTGAGCAAAGGGAACTATAGATTTCTGATAATGTCCCAAAGTAAGAAAAAATTATTCTCTGTCAGTAATAATAAGATTCTACCTGCACATATGATAGAGTTAATAAGAAAATCTTCTCACTGATTTGTTGCAATTCAGCAGCACCCTGTGCATAAAAAGAATTTCTGGCCATTCAAGTCTGATTTTGGCTATACTATAGCAAACCTTGTGAAGTGCTTCTTGGACAACAGCTTCACTTTCGTTATCAAGTGCTGATGTAGCCATATCCAGTAGCAGGATTTTGGGGTTTCGCACCAAAGCTCGAGCAATAGCTATCCTCTGTTTTTGACCTCCACTCATCTGGCTTCCACCCTCTCCAACATGAGTGTCAAATTGCTGCATGAAGGAAAAGAGAGAAAATGAAACAAATAACCAAAAAGCTTCTGGTGACGATATTGGTAAATTGTCTCTCTGATTTTTCCTCAGAGTAGACTTAAAAAAATTACTGTCTTTGAAAGAGAAAAACATTGTTAGCACGGCAGATTCAAAGAACAATTTGTGAAATAACTTCCTTCATAATGTACAGCATCGTTTTCCCTGAACTGAATTTCCAACCCCAAGCCAGAAGTGTGTGCTGGTAATAAGGTGAAATGTTCTAATTCAGCTCAAGACAACTGTATGAGCAAAAGCTGAAATGGAGAGAAATCACCCACCCACTTTCCATCATATGACTCACAAGCAAATCTTTTGCAGAGCAGGCGTCATATGCTGCTGTCCTGTGACTCATTAACACTATGTCTGTGATTCATGGACACCCTGCTCTGGTGGCATTGGGTTCAGGTAGAGAATTAAATAAACACATAAAACCTGCCATACTGAGAGACAGGATAATTACATTCACTTAACACTAAATCTTTTTTATTTCTCCATTTCCAAGAAATAACCAGAGACCTTTAAAGACTCTTTCTATGAATAGTTATCTGAAAGCCTGAAAATGCATAGATGGAGAATAAAAAGTATGTACTGACATTAGCAAATGGCACTTGAATCCCATCAATGACGTTCACTGTTGTAACATGTCCTTCTGAGAAGCTACTTGGCAAAATAACATTCTAGAAAGGTAGACAGTCCAGTACTATTCAATATGGGCTTTGTAAGGAGGAATGGTTGAAGCCCTGTGATAAGGCAAGGAACTGGAGAAGAGGGAACCTCCAGCTAATTTACAGAACTTCACAGGTTCACAGGTTATTCCGAGTTGGAAGGGACCCATAGGATCATCTAGTCCAACTCCCAAGTGAATGCCCACCCAGGGATGGAACCCACAACCCCGCAGCCATGGGCACTACGTTCCATCCATCCAAGCCTCCCATCATCCAGGCTCCTCATCCAGTCTTTTCTTAAACACCTCCTTGTACAAGGAAATGAAGTTGTGAGCATCAGTACAAACAGAATTGTTTTTTTGGTTGGTTTTTTTTTTCTTTTTCAACTTGATGACGTATATGTAGTAAGACCTAATTAACTGTAATCAAATGAAAGGTACACAAGGGACAAAATGATTCTCTAATTTTTTGTCAAATTCTGCCAAACACTTCACAAGGTAGATCATACCTGTGGTAAGTCCATGATGAAATTGTAAGCATTGGCCTGTTTGGCTGCATTGATTATGTCTTCCATGGTAGCATCATCCCGACCATAGCGGATGTTCTCTGCAATCGTGGTGGCAAACAGCACTGGCTCTTGTTCAACAATACCAATCTGGGAGCGTAACCACTGGATATTCAGGGAACGAATGTCATGGCCATCCAGGGTAATCTGCAGAAGCCAATTAGAACATGAACACAAAATTTAAGAAAAAAGTCCATGAAATCCTCCCATCCAGTTCAGAGATAAAGACAGACAATAGAAATGAATGGTGTGTAATGCTGTGTTTCAATGACCAGCATAAAAATCAGCTTTCATACATAAAAGGCAGCAATACAGTGACAGTAAGATTTGCTCTAGGAGTTGTGCTATTTGATTTTGTTTCCCATTTTTGCTTGGCCTCAGAAATAAAATCAGGTGAAAAGTTATCACGAAAATGATATTAAATATTTACAATGAATAGGTTCTTTTTCTTTTATATATTCAAATACAGGTCAAGATGCAGGTGATTATGTATTCCTATTTGATATAGGAATGCATGTATGGAATGAGATTGTTTATAGCTGTAATTCATATTCTTAGCCAAGCCAATTACTAAATGGTAATTGCATATACTAAAGCCATATTATGGGTTAATGTTTAAGTTTCAATACTGTGTTTTCCAGGAAACATTTGTTATTCTTGAATTATCATAACTATAGGTATAGTTTTTACTCAGATTTAGCACTGAATTTTTTTTTTTCTAACTCTTTTTCACATAAATAATTATATAACACTGTTGAGCACAGTCTTGTAAAAGAAATGCACGGAAAGATATTTCACTCATTTTAAAAATCACTAAAAAAATTAAGAAGAAAGAAACAAAAAGGGAGCTAGGGGAGGACCCATGCTGCTCTTTCAAGTTCCTAAGACTGAAGAAACACATTCTAGGCCTGTACACTCACCATGCCATCAGTGGGGTCATAGAAACGCTGGATGAGCTGTATTGTTGTACTTTTCCCAGCTCCACTAGCTCCAACAAAAGCTGTTGTCTCCCCTGCTTTAATAACCATATTAAGATTATCCAAAATCTGGAGAGAAAAAAAAAACAGAAACAGAATTTATCCATTCAGATCCTCTCACAGTCATACAACCAAGTGAGTGTATTCTGTATCTGAAAATGGAGACTCAAAGCAATTTTACAAAATTCACAATGGTATTGTGATGAAAGAGAATAAAGCCACATATTTTTACATTGTTTGAAGAGGTTTTTAAAAGCATAGCACTCCTTTCCACAACAGGCGTGCAGATTTCAGTCTTCCTTTGTTCCTGTTGTTCAGCATTAATAACTAGTCAAGTTAATACCACTGGAGAACTTGGCAATAAATTCCCTTTAAAGAACACTGTGCATGTATTGTGAAGGCCTGGTAAAGCAAAATATTAAGAATGGAGGAATGAAATTCTGTAGAAAAATCTAATACTTCATGTGTTTTTGTCTTTAGAAGCAATAGCACTCATTTGCTTGCCCAATAATGCACTTTTCCTAGGAGAATTTGTCAATTCAAACACAGTAATAGAGAAATAATGGGGTATACAGCCAATGTTCCTGTACCTTTCCTAGCATTTTAATGGGTCACATGGTGCATCCCCAGGATAATGGAAGAGTTGCACCATTCAACTTTTTACTTTGTGTTTATTCTAGCAAGTTGATAATAGAGCATAACTGGTTGTAAGAGACACTATATGCAGGGGATTTTTTCTGAAATTAGTAGGAATTTATGTTCAGCAGAAAGGAATATGTTGATGGACATATGCAATGGATATATGCAATGGACATGTCAAAATGGTAAAATAAGCAGAATGGTAAGCAGAACAATCTTTTACCAGAAGAATTATTCAGTCTAATTTTAAACAAAGGCTCAGGGCTTCTGGAAGATTTCCTCTACTGAAAATCTAGAAATTGCTGGCAGAATCAGGATATTTTGACTGTTTGCACTAATTATGCTCACAAGATGGGTGAGGAATAATTAATTACCTTTATGTCTGGTCTGGAGGGATAATGGAATGTTACATTATGAAATTCAATTTCACCTCGTACTTTATCCAGCTTGTAGCCATCTTCTGACATGCAGTCAATGGTGGGTTTCTAGGATAAAATTTATTGTGTTATTTAATTGCTGTTAAAGAGTATCTGCAGTGCTGCAGTAGATAAATATTCTAAATACCATACAAAGCCATGGGACTTCTAAATACCATACAAAGCCTGGGACAGAGCTGCAGGCTCCAGGGACAGCAGACGAGGGGCATGAGGCTGAGGGCCAAAGTGATGTGGGAATTGTAACTGGTGGGTAGCACAGGCAAGAGGGATGCACCTCTTCTCATTTTAGGCTCACTGCATATACCAAAGTCAACCACTCAGCTGGTGTTTGCTGGAACAGAGTAGCTGACTGAGTGAGCTATTTTGACTAAGTTAATTTAGCCAGCTCCTCGGGAATAAAATGGCACTACGTCACTCATATAAACATTCTCTCACAGCACTGAACAACCATTTCACTGCTGAAAATCTGCACACCTCACCACTTGGCATTTAAAACATCCATCCTTGCACTCCTATGAGCTGGAATACTGAAGTTTCCCCATGAAGTGTTTTGGGTCTCACATGCCTTTGGCCAGGCCTTGGGTATTGTGGATTGCTAGACACAAGCACAGAACTAAGAGAAATCTGACAAATCACAAAGAAATAACATTTTTTAAGCATAGATATCTGAAGCATGGAATACAGAGAATGAATTATAATTATAGCAACACTAGTATTTGATAAATGTGCATGATTGTGCATGATTTTTTATATAGCCTAACAGATTGAAGGGAATGTTAATATGAGAAATTTGTATGTACTAGGATGTTAAGAACAGCTAGAAGATTGGTTCCTCTTTAGGAATATATCTTACTTGAATACAGATTCTAAGCTATGAAGAAAAGTTTCACTGATCCTGCAAATGGGAACCTCAGCATGACTGTAAATTTAGTACCAGAAAATTCTGTACCAGGGCAGGGCTTGTACTGTCTAATCACAAATCTACAAGTGTGGGAAGCAGATGGATTTAATTTTGTCACACTTTCTCTGGACAGATGAAGTCTCACTTTGGTTTGCTTTTTTTTTACCCTAAGGTTATCTGAGTGAGCCTTACCTTGAACTTTGTGATTAATCCTTCCTGTTGAAAGTCTTAACGCTTTTAATTTTTTTCTCTGAAAAACATTTCCCCAATTCATCTCTTTTTCCGTTTAGATCTTTAGCGTATTTATAAGGCATATGTTTTGTTGTTACAGGAGTTTGAAGAGTTACTAAAAAGTCTATTAGCATTACCACAGCCCCTCTAATCTGCCTTATATATCCTTATGTGCTGTGTAAATATAAGCAGCTTTTTAGTGTGTTTATACAGCTTTTAACACAATAAAGCTTGTCAGTGAACAGAGATACTTACTACACACTGTTAAGAAATCACAAGTACATTTCCAATCACTGAATTTATGAAGCTATAGAAAGGAATCCTCATCAATAAATGAGAGTGGAGTCTCAGGCTTTCTCATATAACCCTATTTCAAGTATCAGTCTGTCTAGATAGTACTGTGATTGACATTTATAATTTCTGCATGACCAGTGCTGGTGGTACCGTTTTAACTCAGGGTAGCTCTGGGACAGGTGATAGAGGCCGCCTTTCCCACTAATGCCAACAGAGCTACACCTTTGGATGCCACATGGAAGCTGGGAGGTAGATGCTTGTGCAAGTTTTCTTGCAAAGTGACCATTAGTTGGATTATATGTTGGACTAGGTGATCTTCAAGGTCCTTTCCAGCCTTATCTATACTGTGATACTGTGATATTACTGCCTGCCAGTACACTTTCCATGGACCAGCACTGATGAGTAATTGCATGTAAGGAAAAATGGGAATAAGAAACAGCAATAGCTGAGGTAGAACGTTATTCAGAAGTAGGCCACTTAAGAAATCTGTTCAGCATGTTCTTTGAGCCCATGCAGATGCCACTAGAACTTCCTGCTGCATAGTCAATTTCTCTTTAATTGGACTCACTTTTCCTCATTTGCACAGTAGATAAAACCAGTACTGCTTGAGGCTTATTTAATTATTTTTCCCTTAAAAAGTAACACAGCTTAGAAGTACATTGCTTACTTTATCAATTGTCTCAAAAATGTTTGCTGCAGCCCCACGACCAGTAGCAAAGGCTTCCAGACAGGGAGAGGCCTGGCCAAGATTTAATGCTCCTACTAAAACACCAAAGAAAACCTAAAGAAGTGGAAAAAGAAATTAACAAAATATGACATCACGTTTCTATTACAGTGCATCTGCTGAACTGCAGTAATTCACTATATGAGCATTATTAGCCAACAAGGAAGCAAACAAATACATTTTAGAAGGTATTTTTACTGTCTTTCACAACTTTGCTTGAGGCTGAAATAGATTGAACTTGCCTTACAGTTGAACTAACCTAACAAGTTGTGCCCTCGGGTATTTACTGAGATGCCAGTGATGTATTTTTAAGCCATCTCAGTGTGACTGAGCCTGTTCCTTGAAACAAGGACTGGAACGGTACATTGGTGGGAAGTAGATTATTTTGGGGATGTCTTTTATCAGCAAGCAAAAGGAGAAATGTACAATATACAACCTATGTATATTGCAGTTCCTGTCTTATCACTCACAAAACTTATTTCTGGAGGAGGTACCAGCTACAGAAAATATTTTTTCTCTGTATCACAGAGAAACGAACTGCAAGGGTTGGTACCAAAACCAGATAAGCCGCTTTTTGAGGTGAGATTATTTTATCAGTGCAGGTGGACCGTTTCTGCAGGTGGCACACACCCAATGTACTCTCTGTTTCAAGACCTTTTCTAAGAACCGAATCAACAGTTACTCACTAATGACCCTCTTCTGAAAGCCCCAGGATCCTCTTTTTGCCTAAGCCTAGGATGATGTGAGAGAAAATGAGCCACAGCATCCACCCTTCCTGGAAAGACTGACAGACAATAAAGGGAGCTGGACAGACTATCAAATGTCAGATAACACTTCAGTCCAAGAATTCAGCCTTCGTGTCTGGCCTTGCAGATCAGAAACAAGTGAAGCATATCAACCAAAATACCAAAAGCTTTTCTTCAAAATTTCCTAAGAGCTGCCAATGCTTCATTTCCTGAAGGGGTTTTTATCAAGGTTCTCAAAGGTACATAGGAACAGTCTAAGACTGAAAATGCTGTCAATTCTGATATGAGACAGGGGTTTCAAAGAAGAGGACACTGGAGGATGGTGAAAACAAAAAGGTAAATGATCCTGTGGGTCCCTTTCAACTCAGAATAACCTGTGAACCTGTAAAGGTTTATTTATCACATAGATGCAAATGCATTAATTGTCTATTCTTACCAGAAGGAGTGAACTGCAGTTGATGTAAGTACAGCTTGTTTTTCTCAGTGCTTCCATACCAGGGAGTGCTTTTGAACACTTTTAGAACATTTTTTTCTAGAATTTATTCGGCTTTGTTTCTCCTTAATTTTTCAGTTAAAGAGGAATGTTGGCAAAACCAATTGTAAATGTCTGGATAATGTATTTGGTGTAAAATTTTGGCCCATTTTCTTGATTTGTTGTGGCTGATAGTTTGAACATTCACCCTGCATATAAATAGGTAATGTAATGTAATGTATGATATGTAATCCTGTACTCTGGTTTGACCTGACAATTCTCCTAAGAAGCAATCAAGAACTCAGCTGACCTTTGGGATACAAACAGTAGTCAGGGTAAATGGGGCGAAGGTTATAAGGAAACACCACTGTTGCAATGCACAGGAGTCAGTTCTCCCTTGCACCACAGTGATGTTTACTGAGAATAACTCTATAGCTAGAGTGGAGGAATTTACTGTATGCTATACAAACATCTACTCTGGGATGTACAGATCACACCATAAGTTCACACTGAGTTTTACTACAAACTAAATTCCTTGTGTGAACGAGTCCCAAAGCAAGTAGATTATATGCATGCCAGAGTCCATCAGGAACACGCAGTAGGGAGCAGGTTCCTCTGACAGAAAGGAAGCAAAGGCAATACGTACTTAGTGTATTTCAATGCAGCATGGCTGGTGCATGACACTTTTTGAGAGATCAGAAATATCTTATTTCTATGTTTTGTATCTACAGATCTTCCCTTCCTGCCCCCTGCCAGACTAGGAGTGTATGATAGAAAACATCAACGAGAAGAAAGATGACTGGAAACTGAGAGGCAGGGGAGGATAAGGGAGAGTCTCTCCTTTGACAGGTACAATTTTTCAGCTCCAGGGTAGCTCCCCACTGTTTGCCATTTGTCGTTTGGAAGCACTGAACTATAGTTATCATGTGCAAGACAAGGAAATTGCTCACTTTGTTTTTCACAGCACTACCTCATATCAACGACTAGTGTCAAGAGCAGGTGCAAATAATTTCCTAGGAGGGACATCCTCCTTGAACAGAGTAACTCAAGTTTACAATGTCCTCAGAGTAGTTTGCCTAGCTCCATTTAGCAGGAAGCTTTGCACTGCATGCTGCGGGTGGTTGCAAGCTCTCCTGGTGTGCAACAGGCAGAGAAGGAACAAAAATAGATGTCTCATCAGAATACCCAGGACTTAACAAGGTTGGGGAAAAGTTTGCTCTGGAATCTGCCATTTGGGCAGTCCTGGCTTAAAGCAAATAACCAAAATATCTGTAGATGTTGGTTTTGTTGCGTTTAGGCCATCAGTGTCTAAAGCATCTACTGTGCAGGAATGCCATTGGATGCAGTTAGTACCCATTAGCATGTTTTTTATATACACTGCAGGAGTCACAGCCATGTGTGTCTTTATCCACATACATATTTACATGTCCTTTGTAACGACAAAGCAACAGAAAACAGATTTTCGAAGGAACAGAAGGAGTTCATGAGAGAGGGTTGGATTTGACAACGCCTTCTTTAGTTAGGTTTCTCTTCATTACAGTGAGATTTTTCCTTACATCATTTTTTTAACATTCATACCTATACTGAGTAATGATCTTTTAAAGGGATACATAATGTTTGTTAGCATTGAGTCATCAGATATCAGAACACTATAAATATGTGTTACAGAATTATTCTTTTAAAGAACAGTCCAGGAAAGTTGTACAGTGTCAAGCTAAAATGTATACCTGCAGAAGAGTGCCAGGTGAGTACTCGTCTTCTTCAAGGACAAGTTTAGAGCCATACCAAAAGGCTAATGCATAACTTAGGAAAATTATAAACCACATGTAACCAGTGAATAATCCCATTATTACTCCTTTTCGAATTCCCCAGTGCTGAGCAAACACCAGATTTTTATCATATCTGTAGAAAAAGAGAAAACTGAATTAATTTGACAGAAATTTCAAAATGAGCTAAGCCCAGCAAAGTGAAGCATCTTTGATGACCGCAGAGTATCCACATCAGATTGCTTCAGAATCACTCTAAAATGAAAGATTACTGCTGAAACCAGCAATGCACTTAGATCATGATATCCTTAGAACAACACAGTGTTCATGAGAACACTATGTTCTAGTGTGAAAAGCACAAGAAAAGCCATACTACTGTAGACACCTCACCACTGGGTTTGGAGTTCTAGCAGGGTAACACAGGCTTTGAGAATTTGGCCAACACTTTAGAGCACATCCTACAGCCATGTTATGTCTTTACAGAACTTTAGAGAAATTTGCATCAACATTTGAATTTAACATCATAAAATCATGTCTTGCTGAAACTAGTTCTCTTACTTAGCTTAACAGTACCCAAAGTTTTTAGATGTGCTGCAAGTGATATATCAGACAATGTTTAGAGGAAAATTTAACAGTATGTTCCTACAAGTAAGAATTCACAGAATCACAGAATCACAGAATATTATGAGTTGGAAGGGACCCACAAGGATCATCTAGTCCAACTCACCACCTAACACCCGTACAGAGACCGAGAGCACATCCCAGAGCGTAACACCAACCTAGATCCCTCACAGTCTAGCAGGCCACTCCGAGCTGGAAGGGGTCCAGGGTCATCCAGCCCTACACCCCCCAGCTAGACCATGTCATCGAACATAATATTGCTGACATTTTATTTCACTGATAGACTGAATTATAAAACTAACTTTTCATAGGTTACTTGAAGCCTAAATTTCTGAAACATACATGCATCTAAGTCTCAAAGCTAAGACAGTCATAACTGTAGAATATAGACATTAATTGCCATGAATCTGACAAACATTACAACATTTCATTGCTCCAGGAAAAAGAAATCTAGATCTTAATGTTTGTTCAAACAAACCTTTCAACTTCTTTCTTCTCCCCACCAAAAGCAGCCACTGTTCTGATGGATGAGAGCACTTCATCAGCCACTGCTCCAGCTTTTGCATAAGCCTTTAATTCTCGGCCTGTTAGTTTTGACACAGCCTACAAAAGCGTAAGACATGCTGATTACACCTGAACTGTGGGTACAGACAAGGACAGTGATAAGCAATGCTGGCTGTCACACTGTGCTGTCTGCTCTGCACAAAATTATCTCCTGCACTCCAAGGCTTTTATTAGGCATGATGCACACTCATGTCTTCTAGTACTAGGGCTTTGTAGCATATATTTTGCAACAGCTCTCTGCTCTGGGTAACTAGAAAATGCAGCACCAGCTTTCCCCTCCCTACCTCTCTTTCTGCTGCCAACTGGACTTAAGCAGATTGGAGACTGAGGGTTTGTGCATAGTGGGAGGAAGGGGGAGTTTAAACGACAAGAGCAGCCCTTTAGCTACTGAGGCAGACACCATCTTCAGGAAGAAAAGGTAATTGTAGTGATGGGAGAGGATGGAAACAAATGTTGCCCACCACCGTGCTTTATTTCTTGAGCTGACAGCCAACAGGCTCCTGCACAGTAGCCCAGAGCACACTGGATGCCAAAAACTTGCTTAGACCCAAAAAAATGCTCAGATTAATGAAAGAAAAGGTAGTCATGCACAACTCTACATATAGATACCACATTGGCTCAGTAATGAGATGTCATTAGAAATTATGAAGTGTCATTATTTACTTTCTGTCTTCAAATACCCTACACCATGCATCTATTAGCCACTTTTGGAGAGAGGAAACCAGGCTAGATTGTCCTTGGGCCTGTTTTCCTTGTGGTAAAAAAAAACGACTTGGGCTGGAAAGGCTTGCAATGACAAAACTCTTAACAGTAGGTAGGTGAAAGGAAAGAGATTGGTACAATAAGAATAGAAAGGGGGGAAATTATAAACATAAAGGAGAATGAGCTCAAAAAGATATTGCCCATGAAGGAAAAGAATTTTGGGTTTTATTTCATTCTCTGCCAGGATTATGCTCTCCCACTTCACACTGACTCATTATTCATGTCATCTACTTGCAGAACAGCACAAGGTGCTAAAGAAGAGCTGGAAGACAAGAAATTAGTCACAATTACATTAGAGGTTTGATAGCAAACTGTGCCTGATGTGAAAGAAATTAAATCGCCAGAGGGCTGAACCCAACAGAAATGCAAAGGAGGAGCAGGAACTACACAGCCCTGCTGAGTGTGGGAGAGGAGGTGAGAGGGCAGAGGATCCTGCAGTTTCCTGCAGTTGCACTTTGCACCGTCCTTCCTCTGCACAGTGACATGAAGTTTGTAGGAAGTGGATGGAGAAGCAGATGGGAGAAGGTACAGCAGCTTCCAGAAGCAAGGACAGCTTGAGGTAAGTTCGATCAGTTGTTTTCAACTATTTTACATCTCTGAAACTTGATCCTCAAAAGTCACTAATTTACATAGAGAAAGCAAGTCCCGTGTCTTGTAACCACCTAAACCAGGTGTGCAGTAATAGAGAGAAGTAAAGCCTAGGTTCTGATCTCAGCAATGATAGTATCCATCCCCAGGACCCACAGGAAAGTATGCTTACACTCCCATCTTAGAAGCAGGATATATTATTATGAGAAAGCAAAAGTAGAGGTAAAGCCCACCTCCCCTCCATACACGGCTCACTCCTCCTCAACCAGTGTTGCTGTGTCCATAGTCTTCTTCTCTTGACTTTAAGGGGGTGTAATAAATTTTACTAATCCTCACAGCCCTATGGCATGATTTTCTCTGCCCATCATTTCTCAACATGAACCTTTCACAATTCACTTACCAAGCCATAGACAGCTGCTCCAACACCAAGCAAAGGGCTAACTGCAATGATAACCAAGGTCAATTTCCAGCCACTGACAAATCCCAGTAGGAATCCACACACAAAGGTGGTTATGCGCTGAATAAATATTGCTACTTGGTCAGCAATAGCCTCATTAATTTTGTTAACATCACTGGAAAAAAGCCACAAAAATACCAGAAAACAACAAAAATCAACAGAAGATTGGTGAGCATACCTTTTGTTTGCATTGGAGGTCTTGGCCACATTTAGATTGGTTGCTTTTCCCTGGAGAGGGCCCTTCATCATCTTTATTCTTCCACCATCACCTCTTACAAAGACTCTGGGCTACAGTGAGAAAGCCTTTGCAATGGCAGAAGGCTTTTCGGCACGAGTACTGCCGAGAAGGTAGCATCCTTTCCCAAGGAATGTTGTTCTAACAGCAAACTCAGTCACTAGCTGGTTCTTACTACAGTGCCCCAGCTGACTAAGTAGAGGGCAGAGAAATCCAAGCTGGATGCAGCTACCTGATAAAGGGAAAACAGCGACACNTCAGGCTGCCAGCACCAGAACAAGAGGACATGGCCTTAAGCTGTGCCAGGGGAGGTTTAGACTGGATATTAGGAAGAGCTTTATCAAAGAGAGAGAGATCCCTTATTGGAATGGTCTGCGCTGGGAGGTGGTGGAGACACCAACCCTGGAGATGTTTAAGAAAAGACTGGATGAGGAACTCAGTGACATAGTCTAGATAATGGGAGGATGGGGAGTTAGGTTAGTATATTAAAGAAAAAAAAAAAAAAGATGATGACATGACCCTGAGGTTAGCGCCAGGGTTGTGGGTTCAATCCCTGTATGGGCATTCACTTCGGACTTGGACTCAATGATCCTTGTGGGTCGCTTCCAACTCAGAATATTGTGAGATTTTATGATGTGCCCCTAATGTAATTTTCTGAGAAGTGAAAGTGGGTTCAAATCAACATTTCCAGACTCAGGGACTGTGTGCTGACAGCCAAATTATAGATCACTCTGAAAGGACTGGGCATGGAAAGAGAGGACTAATTAGAAAAAAAAACCCACCCCAAAACCCTCCAAAAAGAACCCCACATTTACTGATAGACAAGGCACAAAAGAGAAATAGTGTCTTAACAGTTATGACACTCAGTTCAAAGATGGGGGAGATAATCAGTCTGGCTGTTACTCCCAGGAACATAGCTTTATTTATATTAAAAGGTGTTGTTCAAATGCCTGGTTATCAGCACTCTGTGGTGTTTGGAAGGAATTGCAAAATATTTTCTGTAGCATATGTTTTTTCTGGATTACTTACTCAGAAATTCGAGTGTTCAGTTCTCCTACAGATGTGCAGTCAAACCAGCCTATATCCATTCGCATTATTTTCCTGAAATAAGCTTTCCTAATTTTCTGTATCTGACGAGCTGCAGACATAACCCAAAAGCAGATCTGGGAAAAGCATAAAGTGACTGATAAATTGTAGTAAAATGTCTTTCTATTTACAACAAATGGGAAAAAGCAATTTGGCTAAAATTGGAAAAAGCACTTTGGCTATTGATAAAATTACTATTCAGATAAAATAAATTCTGACTACATAGACATGATAGTTGCTTTGATCTTTAAATAATCCAGTAATTTTATATAGCCACTGGATCAGGCATTCATCTCAGTTCTGATAGGATGAGAGGAGAAGCAAATTACTTATGCTATTATGTGAATGTCATATGGGCAAAATGTTTTCCATCTACAATGGTAAGCAATACAGGATTGGCAGCCATCCTACCTCAGAAAAACTCTGGGCTAGTTTTTCAGGAAGGAGAATGACAAGTGATTTTTGTAATTACAAAAACCTTCAAAAGCAGTGGACGATCCTCCCTGGATGGGCGTTCGCTTGGGAGTTGGACTAGATGATCCTGTGGGTCCCTTCCAACTCAGAATAACCTGTGAACCTGGGTGAACCTGTGACTCTATGCAAGAATCATCCAAGGTTGTGACTCACCTCAGTCATAAGGACTGAACCATTATTACAGAATCTGTTGGGTGTGATTCTTCTCCAACACTAGTTTTACAATAGAGTTCCTCTGGAGCATCTTTATCGTACTAACATAGGGCTCAACACACTTGACATGCATGCTGGCAATCGCCATGCCCTTCAGCTGTTATTTTAGGAAGGCATGTGGATTCCATAGTAGCCACACTTGAGCAAGTATTGCTTGTGGTGTGGGTAAAACTTATTTTTTTGCAAAGGTATTCATACCCAAATCCAAGAAGCTCTCAGATTGCCAGAGCTAACATAACTTAGCTGAAAGAATGAGAACTGAAAGCATCTGTTCTGCTCAAACAAGAAGCTAAGCAATTAAAAAGAAAATAATTATTATAAACTTAATTATTTAGTGATTTAATCTTTGAAATCAAAGTAGAAAACAAAATACTGACTTGGAGGTACCCTAACAAAAGTATGGCACAACCAATTCCTCCATAGTATGCTGCAAACCTGGTCATTTCTTGTTCAATGTCCAGCAGCCTGAAAATAAAAGAAAACGGGAGAAAAAATAAAAAAGGGAGTTAACAATGTTGTATTCATTTTTCCACAGATTTCTGATGTGTCCTCAAGTTAGAGGCAGAGTCAGCTGGCAAATCAGCTTGCTCTACTAACAGAGGCATTGTTTCCCAAGATGGAGCCTATTGCTGGCAGTGTCTGGTTTCCTTGCTCTGCCTACTGCACAGCAGTAAGGAGCTGCCAGGTAGCAGGAAATGCTCCTCCATCCTGAGGCTGCCCTGCAGCCTCTGGGAACGCCCCGGACTACTTGCTCCAAAACAGCACAGCGTTTCAGAGAAGGACTACCCAACAAATTTTCAGTAGATGAAAAGCACATTCAAATGTGCTTGCTTTGTGCCAATATAGCACCTAATAACACTCAGATTTCAGTTGTGTTACATGGGCAGAAATGAAGGAAGTGAATTCAAATATTACTTTGTACCATAAACTTGCTAATCTGAAATGATAATTTGTTTTGTTACTCAAGTAGGAATGGTAAATAACTCCTAATACCAGTGAAGGGCATTGAATTGCTACTTTTGCATTTAAGTTGCTTTAAAATAGGCATTTCAGGTTGTTATTTGCTATGCTTTTAGACAATTTTTGAAAAACATCCTGCAGAAAGCACATTTTATTCCATTTACCAAAAACTTTATAGATGGAAATTTTAAGCACCTGACATGATCTCTTGCAAAAAACAGTCATGGAAGCATCTCAGGTGCCTGACACAGATATCCAGTACAATTTGTCATATTTAATTAAGATGATGGAGCAGATCCTCCTAGAAATTGTGTCAAGGCACATGATAAATAAGGACTGGTGACAGCCAATTTGGCTTCAATGATGGCAACGGATGTCTGACAAATTCAATGGCCTTCTATAACAGGGTTACAGCATTAGTGGCTGAGGGAAGAGAGGCTGACGTCTACCTGGACTTGTGCAAAGCATTTGATGCTATCCCACATGACACCCTTTTCTCTAAACTGGAGTGATAGCAGATGGACCACTTGGTGGATGAGGAATTGGCTGTATGGTCACACTCAAAGAGTTGTGGTCAATGGCTCAATGTCCAAGTGGGGATCTGTGATGAGTGGTTGACACCAAGCTGTGTGGTGAGATCAGCACACAGGAGGGAAGGGATATCATCCAAAGGGACCTTGATGGGCTTGAGAGGTGGAACTGTGTGAAGCTCATGAAGTTCAACAAGGCCAAATGCAATGGTCAGCAACTGGATCAGGGCAACCCCAAGTACAAAAACAGGCTGGGCTGAGATTGGATTGAGAGCAGCCCTGAGGAGAAGGGTTTGGGGGTGTTGGTTCATGAAAATCTTGACCCTGCAGTGTGTGCTCTCAGTCCAGAAGAGGGCCATGAAAATGATGAGAGGGCTGGAGCACCTTTCCTATGAAGATAGGCTGAGGGAGTTCAGACTGTTCATCCTGGAGAAAAGAAAACTGAGGGGAGGGGGAACATTAGAGCATACCTGAAGGGAGCCTACTAGAAAGCTGGAGAGGGACATTTTGCAAGGGCTTGGAGGGACAGGACAAGAGGCAATGGCTTTAAAATGTCTTTCTTTAAAATAACAGGTTTAGATGAGGTATTAGAAAGAAATTCTTCACTGTGAGGGTGGTGAGGCACAGAAACAGGTTACCTAGAGAAGTTGTGGATTCTTCACCCCGGAAGTGTTCAAGGCCAGATTGGATGGGTCTTTGAGCAACCTGATCTAGTGGAATGTGTCCCTGCCCATGGCAAGGAGGTTGAAACTGGATGAAGCCGAAGGTTCCTTCTAACCCAAACCATTCTATGTGTCTCTGAATGTATCCTGACTCATGTGCAGTTGCAGCTTCAGAGGAACTAAGGTCTGTAGCAAATCCTGTATTCTGTCTGCCAGCCCAGCTTGGACAGCCTGACACAGAGTAATTTGGCCCTGGTCACATATACCTAGGAATGTGAGCACATCTCATGTGCTCTGAATTTCAAAGACCTTCAGAAAGTAACTTTTAATTCTAATTAAATGTCATTCATAGATTAGAAAACTCTTGGAATGATGCCCTAAAAAACCTTAGAAGAGGTTACAGGTTCAAATTTGTCTTTGACAGATATGTGTATCTGAATTAATCTTCTAGACTCTATTTACTATAGTTAATGGAAAGAAACAGGCAGTCTTACAGGGCAGTTCATCAAATCTGCCTCAGACATCCACCATAAGCTAATGAATTCTATTCTAGAAATGCTTATTTCTCTCAATGTCAAGAGTTTAGCTAACTTGCTCAGAAGTCAGCCAGCACTATTAGTAAGTAAGACATAACCAGAATGACCAGAAGTCATTATTAACTCTAGTGTAATCAGAGAAAATAAATTCATGAACTCAGATATATAACATACACCTCTGTTATCAGAACAATCATAATCAAAGAATATTCTTGCTGACATCTACTGGTGAAAGACCAAGATCCAAGCTGACCTTCCATCCTCTAGGTAATATCTCCACCTCAGAAATAGGACTCTGTAACATGAACCATGGCCCTTTCCTACCTTATGAATAGCAAATCTAAGATTCTTTAAATCTTCACTAGCAAAACATTCTCTGCCAAGCTATCATAAGAGCGGAAGAGAAACAAACACATCCATTACTTACCCACATCTTATTGTGGCATTCTTTTCATTCTGATGAATAGTGCCATTAATCCACACTACGGTGTTATTTACACATGTCTTGTTTGGGTTTTTAAGCTCTTGCATTTCAATGTCATATTCAATGAATGTGTCTGCCATTGCACCAAACACGAGCAACACAGCTGGTTGTGCTACTCCATGAACAATAGCACAGAAACTTCCAACAGCCATCATTACAATCTCTGTAGTTGAAGCAAATCGAAACTAAAGAGACAAGAAAAAAATGTGATCTCTGCTGAGACGCAGTCTTCAGATTAGTTGCATACTGACAAATCATTAATTAGGTAGATCAGATAAAAAAACTGTCTCTTTAAATTTCAGAATTATCTTCAATATACATAGAAAGAAGATAAATCTCCCTCTCCAATCTAATCTAATTGCATCTGTGATTAGAGCCTTATAAATTATTATGAGTTCCCTTGTAACACATGAATGAATGTATTATCATGTAACATTAATAGCTCAATATCATTCCACATTTTCATCATTGCAGAAACTAGCTAAGAGATTAAGAATAGTAACTATAATTCATATATATAGTATGCTTTGCAGATTTCCTGTGGGGGCAGAAGGAGAGGGAAGAGAGGAAAAAGCCTCTGAATTACGCAGAGCCTCTGAATAGAGTTAGCCAATTTCTGAATTACGCAGAGCCTCTGAATAGAGTTAGCCAATTTCTCAAAGTGAGGTGCTGTGGTAGAAAGCCAACTAAACATTTCTTCAGAGCAAGTTCTCATAGTTAATATTCCAGAACATATTGACTGAGCCAGGCAGTTGTGCATTGGCTCTAAATCTGGGAGATATGTATAGAAATATGACATAGTACACAATAAAAAAAGACTGAGCTAAGTCCTATTACCTTACATTTGCTATGGGCTAAGAGCGTTGTACACGTGTAGGTGATGATGTGGCAATGATAAAGTGATTTAAGTTATCTTTCCTGTGCTTTTGTGAAACCTGATTCTCTGGCTGAAGTCAGGCACATATATATAGATTAAACTGTCCATAGAATATGTTTCAAATGCTATATATTTTGAAGTAGGAGTGTAAATAGAAATCATAACCTGCTGAAGAACCTGTCCAGGTTCTTCTTGTGTCTAAGACAAGAAAGGGTGGAAATCGGTTACACATATGGAAAAGGGACATTAGGGCAAAGACAAGATAATGTGAAAAACAGTTAACACAAAAGAGAAATAAATAAAAGGTACTTATAAAAGGAAAAGAAAACAAATTCAGAAGACAGCAGTGACACTACCACTGTTTTCCAAACCTTGCTCATAAGGAATCCAGGAATTCCCTTGTTTAAAAAAATAAACCACATAAAATACAAATATGTAATATCTGACCTCTTGGCACATCTGAAGCAAACAAAGTGTGTTTAACAACTCCACTTTAGGAGTTAAATATCTGTGCAAAACTGGCTACAGAATTGAAACCTCTCTGCTTGAAAAGAATAGCCTTCTTCGTGGACAGACTGTTGTCTCCACCCAGCTAGGAGCTGAGTGAAGGTAGAATACAATGGATGCAACTGCACTAGCCCAGTACTACAGTCAGGACCATTATAGGTTAACTGTCTAGACTATGTGAAAAACAGAAGTAATTAGACCTGTTAGCTGCATGCTGCTGGGTTGGACATCTCTTGACTGCTAATTTTAAAATTTAGATGTACCCTATGGAATTACATCAAAGGCTAGACATACCATATGGTACTGTGCATCCACAAGTCACTATAGCTACCAAGTCTTCTAGTACACATGGAGCAATTACAGGGGAGCTAAAGTATCTGCCAAATATCACACAGCAAATTTTTGGCAGAAATAAGAATGAACCAAGGTCACCTAGATCCCTGTTGTGCATCTTACACAATTTCCAGATATCTACCTGTAGGTTTAATAGAGTCTTTTTAATGGACAATTTTGACATAAACATCAATAACTGATACCAAACTGACAAGATGACAAAGAGTTCTATTAAATTCCCATTGCATTTATTGGAAGGATTTCAGGCCAAAAGATTTAATCCTCAAAAGTTTGGCTTGGATGCAGCTATCCCCCCAAACCACCATATTGGTTATTGTCACTTATTCTGCAGCAAAATACACATCAAATATTTATAGTCATAGCTTTCATTACCAGCTGAAAGAAGCCAACACGAGGACGGTTTTCTTTCTTCTCTGATGGCCTTCCAGAACAGAAAACATGTAATTAGAAACTTGTATTTTAGTACATATTTTGTTCTACATGCAAAGTATAAAGAATTGAACTTAACTCACTTTTCACTTTTCTTCTCTTTAAGAGGTTCTTCATATTTATAGAAATTCCTGGCAAAAAGGATAAGATTTTACATTGTATTACTTTTAGTATCTTCGTTACTTCTCCAAAATTACATTTTATTTGAGATATTTTGCCCGAATTTATACTTCGTTTCATAAGCAATTCTTCAAAACACTGTTGCAATAATGTGGATATAATGAGGACAACTACAGAAAAACCTACCACCCAAATTGTTGGCTAATCTTTTCTTTAAGATAGAGACAGGTCATGTTCCCATTCCTTCTTATATTGCCTGTACGTTCATATTGCCATAGTGCAGTAGAATCTCTTACCATGACCGGGTTGGTTTTTTATCTCAGTGCTCACATTTTGTGTGATCAGTCAAAATCAAAAGGCCTAGTTGCACTGTTGTGGATAGGATCCGTACACATCAACTAGTCATCATCAGCTATGTACATTCAGTGATGAATGAGTAGGGACATTATTTGTGGTGGGTTGTTCTGTTTTGGGTTGGGTTTTATTTGCTTTGATTTGGTTTTTAATGAAACAAGTTAATTCAAATTATATTTGCCATAAACTGTTTTTACAAACCAGATCCTAGAAAGTCTGAAGGAAGCTTTCCTTCAGGCATGTAGGACCATATGTGTGTTATAAGTGAAAGTCCAACAGAACTTGGGTTTTGAAGGTATGTGGGAAGATGTGGTAGACTTGAATACTGAGCTAGTGCTCTCTTAGATGGGTAACAAAAAAAACCCAACACATGCTCTAGCTTCTCCATTCCAGGAGTAGCTCTCAGACTGTGTGTTCTGTGTCAGAAAGAGCTGGCTCAACTTATAGCACCCATTAAGTTGACCAGCCTGCCACAGAGTTGTCCAAAGGTCTAGGAAGGAAGAGGCTCTTGACCCCATTTGGATATCTGATTGTAGCTGCAGGTCAAATTCTCTAAATCATTTCAGCTTTTAACTGTGAGGAATTCTACATTTAATTCTTAGTATCTGAGTTCAAATGAAGTGAGCTATTTCCTTCTGTTTTAAAATCTCCCAGTTAAGTTTTAAGATTGATTAAAATTCCTGAAACATTAGTTTCTCAAATTAAAGCACTGAAGAGAGAGAATTTTGCATATCAAAACCATTTTCAGAAGGAAAACCACGTTTTCCTGGCCTTTACATTGTTAAAGGTTAAAGGTTTTTAGGACTGCTTTGGTCTCCCTTTTTCAGTACGGCACCGCAACTGCTAGAGAACAGCTTTTTTTAAAAAAAAAAAACCACAAATATAGTCTATCAACATGTCAGTTTGGTCCAATTACATTAACTTCTTTAAATATTCTTAGAAGTATTGATTTTTCTGGAAATGTTGACTTACACTGATTTCTCGAAGCTGTTACCTGTTAGGGAAAATAAATGCACAGTCTAGTTAATGATTACTGTTAAAATACATAAACTTCTGTAGACATGTGAAATATAAACCCTAGAACCTCATGGGACCTCATCATTCCTAAGATATAAACATAATATTCCCACTAATACATCTTGAAAACAGAGCCATGGTTTACACTAAGTACATTATTCTGGACATTTTCATTGCAAACTGTTTGCTAATATTCAACTAGTTATCTTGGACACTGTCTCATTGAGGACTATGTACTACTTGAATGTCATTCCATGCACGCTCCCTGAAAGAGGAGTGGTAGCTCTTCAGCCTTGCCTTCCAACAATTTAGGGACAATTTAGTGACTGCAAATCCTGTGGAAGAGAGGCAGTCGTGGCCCTGGAGGGTACGATGAACTTGTCACACTGATGTCTATTCTTGGGGCACTGTCTAAGGAACCATAGCTTAGAGTAATGGAATTATATTGCAAGACACAATTATGTTGTAGGGCAATTCCTTAGTCCCCAGAAAAGGTCCGGAATCCACAATGCCCCGTGCATTGAAACTGCCTCTACTTAGTAGCCTCAGTGAGAGGGTTTAAAGCCAAAACACAGCAGGGGAGGTGAGTGTGGAGATCCAGACTGCTACAAGCACATAGCTGCTGTGTTGCAGACTTTAAAATCAGCTGCAGAATCTAGCATGCCAGCTTTGATTATAAGAATATCTTCCTACACTTTTCTTATCGGCCCTAACAATAGATTTGAAGTTCCTTACAGACACAGACCTTTGAATCTGCTGAATTGATTATCTGGTCTAGAAGAATAATCCCAGCAAAGTGAAAGGGATTTGATGAGGGCTGTTGAAACCAAAAGAAACCACCTGGCTAACACAGAGACAGAAGGTGGGGACGTAACACCTTCTGCACATGAAAATTTTGTTCAGTTTCTGATGTTACAGAACAAAAAAGCACATGTACTGTCTTCTAATGAAATATTTAACACCCTCCTTTTTGTTGGCTTTTCTCAAGTCATATAAACAGAACTAAAAACATTTAGTAGTGTCTCTTCATGTTTCTCCTTGACTCTTGCTGCATTTGGACTGGAAAAATGGAAAAACACACATGGCAAAGGAAAAATGGAAGAAAAGGAGGACAAGTTCTGATGAGAAAAAGGAATGCAGGTCTTCACTTATTATTAGCTCATAAGAATTCTGTCTAATATATTTTTTACACAAACAATTTGCTTTGTATTCTGTAAATAATTTGCTTAACTTAGGCCACCCATCACCCATTTTACATGCTTTATAAAATAAACTGACTGAAGAATAAACTTCTTACTTTTGCCATCCAAGTCAAAAGCATAGTTATCCTCTCCTAATTTCTTGATGCTAAGCAGATCAACTGGGTCAGGCATGATGATTGTTTACTTCAGAAGTTCTGAAAAGAGATGGCAGGGAGGGGACAGGAAGAATGTCAGCATGCATTTGTCTGTGAACATAAAACAGTATTGTGTTAAATTCCCGCTTACCTCAGTTTTGCCCTCATGGTCCCAGGGCAATGCCACCGATTACAGCACAAGTTATAACAAAATAGCTATCACAGACTTAGTGAAACTACAGAGTGGAACAACACCTCAGAGAAGAGTGCCCAACTCACCCCTAGTCACACTGACATGCTGAGCAGATGTCATACATGAGTAGAACAAGACAAAGTTAGTCCTTTTTTGTTTAAGAAGCTGTTCTATGAGGCAAAATGTGCCAGTAGGTAGGCCTGGCATCCAAGATGGCACCCAGGGAAAAGTGTTGCAGAAGCCCTCCCCAAAACATGCCCTTTTGTAACCAAAGTCATCTCATCCACAGCTTTGTTTTAATGTAGTATGTCCCAAAACATGGTTATAATGCCTTCTTCTGGTCTTGAAACACAATTGCATGATTATAATTCTGTATAAACTTCTCACAACCCCTCATTTTAAGAATATTGCAACACATTCAGATAGCAAAGCACCTGTGTGAAAGACACGTTTCCACAGATTACTTGTGTTACACCACCTGACTTCAAAGTCAGCTGCATTTTTACCTAATGAGCCCTCTAAAGAAACCTCTATTTCCTTTTAATAGCATCAAAACTACCAAAATCCTTCATACTGGCAACAGCTGTGTGATTAGCTAGAGTCAAACAGTTCCTTAAAAGTGGGTAGGAATGAGAAGCAGCTTGGCTTTGAAATTAGCCAAGGATAAAGGAAATATGTACACCCTTTCTGAGATCAAAGTGGAGCAACAGAAGGATCTAGTCTACTGGTTCAGGATCCATGTGTAACTTTTAATAATTTCATTTCCCACAATTGCCCAACTTTTCAGTTTTTGTTACTTTTCTCTTCAATTTGGATTTCTAGAACTTCTGACTCCCATATAAATCCTTCTCTTTTAATATTTTTCCTCTGAACTTTATGTGAGTGTCTCCCAGCACATCACTGAAACAACACTAAGTCAGACAGGAATGACTAAACTCTTTTGATTAATTCTAAGCATCTAATGCAAAGATCAATTATTCTTATTTCATTTTAACAATGTTTATCAAAGGTGCTTGAAGAACTCCTCTGGCAAGAATGCATAAGCTGAATCTCTTACTTCTTGTACAATCCACCAAGAAGATAAAACATAATATTCCTTTTCACTTTGTAAGTAGGCTGTATTTATTTTAATAATACCAGAAAGTCCCCCTCTTCAGGTTAAGAAAGCATCTCATTCAATTTTCTTTGGTAATGTGTACTTCTTAAAATTATGATCATTTCCACTGATCTCCTCTGGATTCTAGTATATTTTTAGTGAAGTAATAAGTGTTTCACTACAGCACCAGTCTTACCAATTCTGGGCAAAGGAGAAAGATTATTTTACATGTCATGGATTATATTCTTGTTCATGCAATCCAGTATAACATTTGGGATTTTCAACAGAATGATCACATTCTTGGTTCACATTCATGTAATCCACTACAGCCACTAAATTTTTGCAATTTACTACAGAGTCAGTTGCTTTCCAAACTCTATTTTCACATTTGATTAATCCTGCCTGATACTGTCCATATTTAATAGCACCTTACATTCTTCAGTCCATTTTACCTGCTTTTAGGGGAATTTTTACTTCTAGTCTCGTTATTCAGAAATATATGCAGAACATACCTGCAGTCTGTCCTACCTTTATGTCATAATCAAATTTAACAAGGATATTCTCCGTTGTGTAATCCACATAATTAACAATGTTACTGGATTATACCATAAGCAAGACAGACCTCTGCAGAACTTTGTTCAGTACAACCATTCATCTGGACACTGGTTCACTGTGCTACTCTGTGGATGTAGTTTTTCTTGTCTAAAAGTTTCTGACGAGCAGAGACAATCTGTTCATCTGATGGTCAGTAAATTCTGAACCCCCTCACATTTTGTGACCACCTAAATTATGACCCAAATTCTCTTATTAAATGTATAATGCCAAAGAATCACCGCAACAGCAAAATGTCTGGCCAAGACTAAAATAGTCACAACAGAAAATCACAGAAGCTTTTAATTAATGCCCCCACCCCAATGAAAAATTTACAATTTTAGTCATAATTTCTCCATTCTCTGAGATAGATGGGAAATTGGCTGAACAAGTTATGGTACTTCCTAAGTTCAAGTCTCTACCATCTGCACATTTCCAAGTTACAAATGGTCTAAAGTCCATTGAAATCTATTTCAAATAACCTCTTTAGTCAGACCAGACCTTCATTTAACATAAAGGGGAGGAAGGGGGGGAGAAAAAAACCAAGGAAAATAGACCTAAAAGCACTGTCCTTCATCTTTCTTTAAGCCTGGTTTTCTAGAATCCTATTAATTCTAGGATAGTAATGATAGCATACAAGCAGAAAGGTATTTTGCTTCAAATTAAAACTTGAATTTATTGTTCTTCAAACAGTTCCATTAAAAGAGAAAAATCCAAAATTTAAAAAATCAAAACACTAACTTGTAAAGGGCATGCAGCATTTAGCTTAAATTGACCCAAATGATAAAATACAAGTACCTCCATTACAGGAAGTTCCATCAGTTAACTCAGAAATATTAAACATTATAGAATTGTTACTCACCCGTGGCTGTGAAAAGTCACAGAACCGCAGACAAGTTTCAAGGACCCTGTTCAATTTGTCAGTGAAGCTCACAACCATTTCCCAACATATTTTCACTATTCTAACCCATTTGTTAGAACTGAATCTTAAATTGGGCATTGGCTGTTTGCACCCCGGGTCAATAACCATGCAGTCAGAATGTTTACAGTTCATTGACATCCAATGGAGTGTTTAAATTTGACTAATGCAATCTCACAACATAAAGTCAGGGCACTTGGAAAGCAATTAAATATGAGGAGACCATACAGTTCTCTGGAAAACAACTCATAATTAATTATTATAGCATTACATAATAGTTATCAGCATTAGTATAGAATTACTTTATTTGCCAGGCAATAATAGTGTACACTATTATCTCTACTATAAGTAGCAACATCAGCTGAATAACACATCTGTGGGTTCAGAGATTAAGTTAAATTCAGGTTAAAAACTTCCTCAAAAGCTTTGTTGTCTAACTATATCTTGCCTTTCTCCCCATGACTTCTTATTTTATAAAACTTGTTTTTTATAAAACTTTTTCTTTGAAATGAAGATTTTAAAGCCTGGAAGCTCCTAAGTAGTAGTGAATTCTCACTGGAAATGAGCCCTCCCTGGATTTTTCAATCAAGGACACTGATGAGAACAATGCTATCACCTCAGACAATATCACCACAGTTTAGAGGGAAATAGCAAACAGGATTTAGTTCCTCTCTGAAATCAGTTCTCACTACAGCCCTGACTGATAGAACAAGATAGAAAGACAATGTTTTAATCATAAGTGTCTGTTAGTTCTCCTCAAGTCTTCTGCACTTACAAACTTTCCATGATAAAGCCTCATGCCCAAAAGTGCATCAAGAATAAGTGCTACCCAGAACTCCAGTTTTCATTGTTTAGAATCTTTACTGTGTTCGCAGTGACAGCATAACTAAATGCAAAACTGGTGTCTTTTTCCACCATGTTAACAAGAAGAAGTTTACATCCATTAGTACAGTGGTGAGTGTCCCTGCCTCTCATGTGGGAGACGGGGGGTTCGACTCCCGCTGGGAAAGCAGTGGTGCCATTTAAGAGTTGGACTCAATGATCCTTGAGGGTCCCTCCCAACTCAGAATATTCTGTGAAATCTATACCAATGTACACAGCATGGCTTTAAGAATAACACTGGGAATATGCCCCAGTGATAATCATCTGGTCCTCCACTGTGCAAAGCCAGAGGGGAAAAAACCCAAGTTACTTGCAGTGCAGGGCATGGGAGTGGAAAGGCTGAAAGCAAAATAACGTGGTGGAGCAGAACTCTGCTTTGCTTCATTTACCTCTGACAGCTTCTTCAGGAGCAACTTGGCCAAAGGTAATTCAATGTCTTTGGTTTTCAAGGTACTTGAGCAGAGCTCGCTCACACTTCACATAAGATCATTCAGCACCTCCAGACAAGATTTTATTTGCCAAAGACAATATGATTTTACTTTGCACAAATTAATTCAGTTTTCTCACTTAAAAACTTTGCTCAAGCATTCAGAAAGTGAGTACAGAGCCTATTTCAAACCACTAATGAGGGAACTTAAGGCAGTGATTAATTGGAGCTGAGAGCAAAGGCTACCTCAACCCTTTTGAAGGGCCCTGCTCACTTGTAAACCTCTGTTTCTTTCAAATCATCCTTAAAAAAATCTTGAATATTAATAAATTCTGACCTGGCTTTATGACATCAGCTCTAAAAATGAAGGTATGCTGAAAATTCATCCGTCTGTGTAGAGCAAAGGGGAGAATATAAACCTCTCTGTTTTGGTCCCAGTCTCACAAGAGTCACCTTCCCCTTTTACAGCTGCTAGAGAGCAGGACTTCAGTAATTCAGATAAGTCAAGGAGACTGATGACAGATGATCCCATTCTCAAATTCTCATAGAGGACGTATGCAAAGTCTCTGAAATTTGGTACATTATAGATATTTAGCTTATTAAATATGAGCAATACTGCCAGTCATGTTCTGAGTAGGAGGGAAACATTTTGCTTACAGTAAAATCCCTATCTTAATTATACCCCTTGCAGTGAAAGCACCTCAGACTGTCAGAATTGTATGGGAGATCTCAATATTGTAGTACCCTTCTGCTTCTGCACAATGTTTTGTCTTCCTGACTTCTGACCCTCTGAAAAGTAGAGAAGACATCTGCTTTGCTTCCTTATTTCTCCCAGTTTTGAAAATACGTTTTGTTATTTTGCTGCATGTGCTCTCACAATTTTTTCACTAGATAGTATGAAGATGAAAGTAAAGGGAACTCTAAGTAAAAGCTTTCTCTCGGTACCCTGATTTAAGATAAGGGGCACTAGAAATAAGGTAGATACAGTTTGCAGCGTGAATTATTAGGCAAATGACTTCCACATCTGTTCTTGGAGTGTCACGTACAAATACTGGTTATGAAATTCATCTAGAAGAATTATGACAGTTATAAAGATATCTAGAAGAAAAACTCCAAAAAAATTGGGTTGGAAGACAAGTAGCTTCTCTACAGGGTGTTATAGGGGCAGAGACTGGAGAACTGGGAGCTGCAGGGAAGGTCAGTACACACACACACACACAACTGGTCAAGCTGGCAGATACCCACATGCTGTGTCTTCTTCCATTTCTTAACACAGGAGCAATTATGCAAACAATACAGTCATTTTATGCAATGCAACCTGAATTTTATACTCAGCTTACTGATTCGTGATTTATGCTGTTAAAAATAGAATTATGTTACTCCCATGAGGTGCATATGTTTATTATTTCTTTCAATAGAGCATGACTTGAAAAAAAAATAATTCCATCTTTTCCAAAGATCCTTAGCAAGTGTTCTACAGGGAAGCCTCTTTCTTACAGTTGCAAGCAAGACTTCCTCCTTTGATGGCTGGGTTTTATCATTTTTGCTACAGGCAAAAAGCTGTAGATTAATAAGAAATCCATTTCTTTTTTGTCTTTTTTTCCAATCAAACTACATTTCTTCATACTGAAACAGGAAATCCGTAAAGTGAAATCAGGAAAATACCTAAGGGCACAATGGGGATGTTTCTGTGAATATGACTTTTTCTTGTTATGAAAAGTTTAAAAGTCCAAGCTGTTGATTGATGGGAGCGGAAAACTCCATGTGGGAGGCTCGCTCAGAGAAAGTTATTTCTTCTCCCGTGGTCTAAATCATGATCAGAGACACCAAGTCACAGTATGTTTATCTCTTGGTCACATAAATATGCTGTACTGAAGCCAGAAAATACTGCCTGGAGTGGGTGCAGCAGGGAGGCCAGGAGGTAGGCAGCAAGGGACTGACTTACCTCCAGTAACTCGCATTGTTTCTATAGTTGGCCTCTCACCATCTGCTCGTGGAAATTACCACAAGCAGGGTTTGCACTTACTTATCCCATTGATCTTACCCAAGCCTGGCAACTGGTAAGGATTTTTCTAAACTCCAAATACTTCTGCAAATAAAATTAACAGAGATAACAACACTACTTCCCCACCATAAATTTTCAATGGAAACTAAAACTTTTATATCCAAATTAAGTGATTCATCACGTTGAAATAAAAGCATTCTTTCAAAAAGACATCTTTCAGAGTCCCAACCCCACCCTGTGGGCAACCAGCCCTCTGCATCACCTTGCCCGTTCCTGTCATAAATTGGCAAGTCTGTGTGAGCCTGCCTCTCCCCTGAGTCTCAGCTTTCCCAATCACTCTTGAGTGCCACCAGACATATGCCTTTGGGGCTTCTAACAGAGTTCCTCATATCACTCTCGCTCCTGGAAATTACAGAAAAGTAAGTTTTTTCATGATGAACCCTTTGGTTTGGTTTGGGGTTTTTTCCCATATTTGGTTTGTGGCCCCTATTGACAAGTGTGTGTTTGACACCTTTCATGGAAGAACATCTCACTAGAGAGATGTTTTATGCATCTAGTTATTGGTATATAGATTTTTGGGAATGTGCTTAAAAAGTCAGGCTTATCAATGCATAATCGTCAGAACAGAAATCCAGTTCCCAGAACTTTCATTGGGACTGTTTGCATTAATGTGATTATCTGGGCTACGGCACAAATGCTCAGCACATCCCATGCTCTGTTACCCAGCTGGGGAACAAATTAAATAGATTCTGCTTAATAAGCATGAAGTGGTTTTGTTTTAAAATTTGAATACATGTAATAAATAACTTCTAAGTGATCACTCATTCAGTCAAAAACAAAAATTACATATGAACTCTACTGAATAAGTCTGAATATAACTCCTGTGGAACGCTGCTTGCAGTCTATCTGAAAAATAGAAAAGTCCCATATCTCTGACCCAACAAGTTGTGCAAGACAAGCTGCTGCTGCTGCTGTTACTGATGCCAATTGATTTCAGTAGGAGCAGTATTGCAGTAGAGTTTACTAAGGTCCAAGATCCTATGGGCTGGATTCTGCTAACTTTGAGTCTTAAATCTGTTCTATTATGATGTGGCAGAGTACCAATTATATGTAACTCTAAATTCCAATCTCCATGTGACCTTTCATCTCTTAAAAAAATGCTTATAACTTGCCAAATTGCTTTTATTTGAAACTGTGCTTGGTTTCAGGCCAAAAGTGATTTTTTTTCCTCCCAGAAAAAACTATGAGTAAGGTCAGACCAGAAAAAGTATTCATTCACACAACCCTAACAGCTGTTACAGGAAAACTTCCATTTAGGCAGCCAGCCAGTCTTTTAGACAAGTCAGATATGAGCTACTGCAAGATGAGCTAGGATCTGAAGTACACTGTCAGTTACTGTGCAGTCACTGCCCAGACACATTCGTACTCTGTGAAGCATGTAAGATAGTTCACTTCTCTTTCATTTATAAAAGTACACCACCATGAATAAACGTCATAGTATTTGTGTGCCACATAAGTGTTAGTACAGAAATAAAAGCGTTAGTATGGAAAAAAATCCAATGCAGTTAAATCATTGGGCTGCCTTTGCAGAGGAGATGTGAAAGCTTTTGGAGTTAAGGTTTGTTGCATTCAACCCAGACTGTTCAAAACAGCATTAAGTAAACCAGCAAAGATTATGAAAGAGAAGGTTATCTGGAACAAGTTTCTCCCTGATATTAAAATGCAATATGGACAGGAGTATTTTCAGAGAGATGAGGCAATTTCCAGACATTTCTGTCAAAAGCACCAATACATTTCTTACTGAGAAAGCCTTGCAAAGTAGCATTACACCTCCTAATCACAATAATTCTAACTCTTTAGAAAGACTGTGATGTGAAAAGTTTCTCTTCAAATGTATCTGCATCACAATATGACTATTCACACAAAATACTTGGTCTGGGAAGATTTATTCAAATCTCAGTTAAAGATTAATTATTCGTGTTAGCATGTAACTTTTGAGTGAATTCCCAAACAGAAACACTTATCTGCTGATGTAATAAATGTGCTCAATGTGTTTTTCTGTCATTATTGTTTATTTACCTAGTAAACAAACAGGGATCAAGTCCCTTTTCTTCTATTAGCCCCAGTGATGAAGAAGCCATTCAGGACCTGTCTGATAGACACTTGTTAAGCCTGCTTTAATAAGAGGAGCTGGTTGTCTTTTGATCCTTGGACTTTGCTGCTTCACACAGAACTAAAGCTTTTTATCTTTTCTCCATCAAGATTACTCAATCAGAAGTGAATCTTTGTCTTTAGAAATTACAATTTGGCTGGTTTAATTCAGTCCCTTTCAGACTACAAATATACCTTCAGCTGCTGTGAGACACTAACACTGCAAATGTTAACATTTGAAGGAAAATTCAAACTGGATTTGGGACAGGGACACTAGCTGTAAATACATTATTTAAAATAGAAATGCAGGAAAAATGTCAGCTGCCTAATGTATTACTTCTGTATGGAGGACCAGATTCTGCTGACATTTGCTCTCCTGAGATCAGACACCTCATTTACTCAAATGCCAGCAACAAAAGCCACTAGTGACTTCTGGAAATAAGCAAACTAGTGTGCACTGCTATGACTAGAAAAACTTGACCTGCTCACAAGACTGTATGAGGCAGGTGAAAACATATTTAGACATACGCTTTTAAGGACTAGAAGGTACTTCTCATGGGAGAAGATCTTGACTTCCACAAGGTCAGAACATCCTGCGAGACTTCACCCGCTGGACCTGGCTTCAGATGGCTTGTTAGAGTCAACACACACGTGTACTTCAAAACCTTCACTTGTCCAGGAAGAATAAAGTTAGGCTCTCCATTTTCACTGGAGAACCAAATTTTCTTCCCCAATGTTATGCTTCAAGCACAGCAATTTTTCCATACCCTTTCTAGGAGTCAGGGATCTCATTGTGAAATACACCTAAGGATTCAGTGGGAAATCAGACAGTCCAGTGCTGCTTTCTAGGGAACGGACTGTTTCATGCTAAGCTAACAGAAAACTACATACAGAGCTCACATTTTGCATTTGTGATTCCTCTTCCAGTAAGCTCTCTTACATGCTATGTTCTAAAAGAGCTGGAGGATCCTTTGCAAAAAAGGGAACTTACTGGGAAAATTCTCCATTTTAATATTTTCTGAGATTCTAGACTGGATCTATCCAGCTTTTTGAAATTACATTCTGCAGTTCAAAAACAGTTTACTGAGGGGAAAAAACCCCAGCACTTGACAAAGAAAAACTCCTTTTACGTTTTTCTCTCCTACATTTGTGTGGTAAAGGATTGCTACTCACAACAGTAGGACTCCTGACCTGACACTGCTTGAGCAATGTGCCCCTGCAACAGGCTTTGCATACTGGTGGAGTGTTGTTTTGTGGTCATTTCAACCACACTGCAGAGCCTATTGTTAGAACCAGGCCAGACAGGGATAAGCAGGTGCTTCTGCCAGGCTTGTCCTGAAGAGGAAAATTTTGCCAAACACCTGTGGAATGCCCAAATCTCCAGCAAGCTGCCCATACCTGACTGCCCCAAGAGTGCTGAAAGAACAGCAGGAACCAACATCACAGCTCAGACTGGTGTGGCACTGAGGAGCGGCAAAAGAAGCAAGAAATTCCAGGCCCAAGGCAAAAGGAGAAAGGAGATAAACTGGAGGTGGAAGAGCTGCCCACCAACAAAAGATGAGGTAACAACTCTGCAGCTAGACCAGGTGTCACCAGCCAGTCTGGGACAGGCTGCCATTGCCATGTCCACTCAATTGTACAGGGCAAGATCACTTCCAGCTCCATCCTGCCACCTTGCTTCCTCAGTTTTAGTTTCCTTCTCATTCAGTTAGTTTCAAATCAATTTTAACAAAAAAGCTTATTCCTTCATTCTGCTGTTGTGAACAGGCTTTGCCTAATCTTTCTTGCTGCCTGCCATGTTTATGCAGTAGTACTCAGTGCTGGATTGTAAGTGCCCATCAGGCTGAGCCAAGGAGCTACCAAACAAGCTGCCCAACAATCATATGTTAACATCTGTACCAATGCAAACTGTAGAGCTTCTATTTGTACAGTTTGTAGAATTTGAGATTTGAGAAATATTGTTATTAGTTTGTTGCTGGCATAAAAAAGCTGCCTTTAGATGAATAAAAATAATTTTATCCCTGAAAGTTTTCACACACAAGGATGTATCTTGAAAGATTAAGTCGTATCAACAATAACTTGCCCACATGCAGGAGAAAAGGTGGAGGTCTGAAGCAAAGCTCTGTCAAATCAATGGAAAGACTCCTGCTGCTTTCAAGACAAAGCACAGATCAGTCCTTCCCAGCTTAGTAGATTAGTTCTCCTTAATGAGTCTTAACATTCCTCCAGGCTCTGTAAAACGCTATATATAGCCAGCAACGCTTATACAACATCGGCAGGAGAGGCAGACACAGAGCATATATAGAAGATTAATACCAAGTACATCTCTAGGGTAATCACAGCACAAGCCATTATCAGTAGTAGGGAGAGGGGCCTCGCTCTCAGCTGATGTACAGCAGTCAGGAAGTACCACCAGACACAGAATTTACAGTGAGATTTTTTTTGGAAACTATCACCATGAAGGTCTTGGTGCACAGGTTTTTGAGCGACTTGGGCTATTTCTCTGTTCTGACACTGGAAATAACTGGTTAAGGAGACTAGTGAGCACCTGGAGGTATAGACTGAGCTTGCAGATGTCTCCCCAGAATGTGAGTAGAACTTGTGTCTATTCTTACAGTGAGCAGTACCTATTAGAGCTAAGAGAACAAATTAATCATTTTTTTCCTAGTGCGCAGACAAAAGGATATGCAGTCCCTTCCTTTCCATGATGATTTTAACAATTGTTGTTTAACTAAGCACCTACAGGGTCTGAATTAAATGCTAAGTCAGAAATATTCTTCCCAACATCTAGAATCTTTAATTACTTCAATTTGCAGTTACTGGGGTGATCGTCTAAGAGTTTAGAGGTCTTTTGCTAATGCTGTGGTAAAAATCTGAAGTGCAAGCCATACAAGGAAGATACAATCATGATTAAAAATCAGCTCCCGTTGTACCAGACTACATTAATCTTCCTGCAAAATGCTGTGTAGGAGAGTTTAGAGATGTATTTCTTTTAAGGTGACATATTAATGAATATCTAAATTTATCTGTTGACTGCCAAACTGAATTATCACACTGACATATTTACACAGCATACAAAAAAAAAGGCACTTCTTTACCATGAGATCAAAGTGCAAAGCCCTGCACATGCAGGAATAGCTCACTTAAGATTGGGTGATGTGATGTGTTTGTGTCTGCATTTTTTTTCATTTAATTAACGGAAGACTAAGGGGCTTGTAATTCTGGTAGGATGGATGATTAATAAGGTTTGTGCTCCCTAGGCCCTGAAGAGCTCTTGGATGATCTTTCAGAGCATTGTCTGAAATTTCTAAACCTTCCACTGAGTGCTACATGAGCTCTGATTCTGAAGACCCACAATCCCTAAATCTCACCTTGGCAGTTCTTCCTCAGCATGCCTGGCTGGTCACTCTACCCATCGCGGAGCAGTGACTTTTGGAGGTCTGCAATGCCTGCGCAGTGGGAGACAAAGGAATCCAAAGCACATCCAGAACCCAAATTTTGCCCCAGCCTAAAGTTCTTCGGCACGACTACCAAAGGAAACTTGCTGTGGGAGTAAAACAGTAACACCATCCTTCAATACAGGGTCTATGTGCTTCAGTTTCCTTTAGTGCAGAGAAGCAGAGGGATGCTGTACTTTGCAGTCACCTAAGGATCTTGAAAGTTGACATGCCGTCTTTCTCTAAAATCAATTGTCTAGATGTAGCACTTGTCTAGATGTAAGAAGCTAAGCTCTACCCTAAGAGTTCTCAATTTGCCAGGCAAATATCAGTTTTGATGGAAAGTAAAATTTGCCTTCAGCTATTTACTGGCTATATTATTAATCAGAATTCAATATTTATGAAGATACATCAATACTTTAGAAATATCATGCTGACATTTTCTCTGGAAATACACTCTTTGCCACTCCATGCAGTGATTTCAAAATCAATATGCCCCTAGAAGACAAGTGACTATTTTAGTGCTTCACAATTATAAAAAAATAAATATTTGGGATAACATATTGCACTCACAGAACTAGATTTTTTCTTGAAAGCCAATTTAATTGAGACTATTTCTTGTGATTCTGATCCCAGACTCCTTCCAGCAGCAATGACATTATATAGTAGAACCCTCCATGAAGCTCAGGACCAGTAACACTGGCCCACACATGGCAGGGAAAAGAGCAGAGGAGGCTCCACAGACAGTGCTGTCCTCTCACTTGTCTCCTCTAGAACCTTTTGTACAGATCTTCTGTAGCAATTATTGCTACCTAAGCACAGTGGCTAACACGAACCAGAGAAACCTACTTTGCTGTCGTGCAAGTTCACTGCCCGCTACTTCCTCCCTTCGGCACAGTCAAGGAAGGAAGATATGATTTACAGCTCCTGTTTCCAGCTAGGTTAATCTTCCTCCCGAATCTCTAATTATTTTGTTTAATTTTGCATTGGTAAAAAGGCAAATTTAGTCCTGAAGTTATATACGTCACAGCACTAGCTTGCCAAATAGCTCGCTGTGATTTATTGGCCTGAGGTTACCAGAGCCTACTGATAGCAACTCCTCTCTCTCTTTGTGTCTAGCTCTGCTCCAAATCTAAATCAGCAGTCGAAGGAAATGTCATTGCTTGGCATATCATTGCAAATGGGCACATGATCAGCTGCTACAACCTTCTGTTTTCAGGCTTTATTTTACAGCACAGAATTAGGACTGAATTAGGCCTGAGTAAGCCTGAGTGCTTCCACGTAGTTTTAATGGCACTTTGTCAGAGCACACTCTGTGAGTCCTCTCAGAAAATAAATGCCACCAACACAGTGAAACATTACAAAGATGATTCCAAAGTGCACACATTCAGAAAGACTGCAATCCCTTGCAAACTTAACAGGGGCATTCACAGCAAATAAGCCAAGTGTCTAAGTGAAGTACCTAAGCTACAAGGTCAATCACATCAACTGCAAAACAACAAGGAGATGGGCTGCTAAAATAATGAGTGAAAATATCCCAAAAAATTCAGTGGAAGCCTTCCTATAGATTGCAGTGGAAGGAGAAGTGAACTCTTACCTGTATATATTTGCTTAATGTTTTAAAAATCAGGGTGTTAGTCAATAGCTCAGAAGTCCATGTTGATAATTACTGAGACACTCTAATACGTAAAATAAGATCATTAAGTGGCAATGAATGTTGTAATTTTTTATCCTTTATTAGCTATGTGACTGACTTAATTATCTATTATCTGATGAGAGTTCAACATTCATTCACTATCAGATTCTTTGCATTCCTATTTGGTGAGGCGACAGCAAAATTTAGAATCAGAATAGATCCAGGTCAGTTCATTAACACAGTAGAAAAAAGGACAACAGACAGGCACTAGCAAATAGGCTTAATACACTGGGCTTCCTCTAATATTCATGTCTTGAGATAGCAAGAATATTACATAAAAATCAGCCTTTAAAAATCTCATATTTTATAGGTGAGATGTCTGCACCTCTGCACATGTGTAGGTAACTAGACCCCAGGTGACTACTTAGCACTTTCAAAAAAAATTCTCTTTGACAGGAAATGCTTATCAGACTTCCCATAAATATTGGCTTTAATGAATTATATTGACTTAATTCTTGTAAAAACTATAAATACAAATAGAAACCCAGCAATCAGTTATGAAGATTTTGGATGGCAAGAACTGCATTTTACATTTATAAAAAAATTTTGTAATGAACAAATGGTACCCTCCCCAAGAGTTAGGAAACCTTGTGTTTCCTCACTGCCCTTTTTTAAGGGCAATATCTCCATGCATTTCCACATTTTTTTTCTACAAACACACTTTCTACATATATTTTGCTGTGCTGTGTATCAGTGCTAAATGGACAATGAGCGACAGAAGACTCGGGCACTGCCCCAAAGTCTACCTTGTCTAAGGGGCAGACAGCAGATCACACATCATCACACAACATGAGTCACACAACGAATTAGTCATAAGATCCACCACCACACCTTACATTTGTGTCCTACGTCATGGGGTTGCTCTGCTTCCATGCTACAGTTTAGAAACTGGGTGGCATCAGACAGGTGGTCAAAGAGAATCGCCCTTTATTCAGAGGAATTTCTCTCTCCAGTATCAGCACAAATAATGACCAATATAAAAAGCCCCCAAACCCTAGACACTATTTAGAGAACTGATGCAGTCATTCCTTCAGTTTGAAATGTCCTTAAAGGACAGGCCTGACTAGAAACATTGGCCAGTAAAGCTTGAAAACAGCGGAAATCTATTGAAAAGAAAGATAGGGAAGGTTTTTTCCAAAGGACACATTACTCATGGATCCCAATTACATTGTGCCAAAGCTTCTACCCCTGCCCTCCCCTAGCATATTAGGGCTGCAGTCAGAAGCACAGCCCCTTACAGAAGTTGTGCCTCAGGAAGTTGGAGGGTTGGCTGAGCCCATTTCCTTCATTGCACTTCTACATCATTAACTTATTTGCTTTTAGCTTTCATTTTCAGACTCACTGCACATAGCAATTCTGGCTTCCATACTTTCTCTTATAATTTACTGGCTCATCAGAGACAGATACAGAGTGAGAAACCTGGATGGAAAGCATGTATTCATAACAGGCTGTGACACTGGACTTGGAAACTCACTGGCTAAATGGCTTGACAAAAGAGGCTTTTGTGTCATTGCTGCCTGTGCCACAGAAAAAGGAGGCCAAGAGCTACAGTCCTGCACTTCACTCTCACTGAAGACAGTGAATCTCAACTTAGTGGACTCCAACAGCATTGCCAGGGCTGTGATGTTTGTGACTGAACAGACAGCTGATAAGGGTAAGTGGCAAGGCAATTTCCCAGAAAAATGGTTCAATACATCCAAATCTGGTCTAGCTGAAAGTTATGTTCCCTCTCCACTCACTGCAGAGGTACTTTTCATCTTATGATGAAACACATTCACTTTTCAGTTCTGTCATTTCTCAGTTCAAAGAGATTCTTTCCAGCAATGCTTCCCATTGCTTTCATCACCAGAGTGCCTAAACAACTAGTTGCTCAGACTGTTAAAACCAGATCATTCCCAGGTGTGGTTTTTAGACTCTTTTTAGTGCAGTTGAAGAATGTCAGTAGAAGGAAGGTGCCAACTGGTACCAAAAGAACTTCATTGACTATAAAATTAATCCACTCAATTAAAAATGATTGATTCGGGGCTTCTGCAGCCCTCCTCTAGTAAGCAGAACATATTTTTCATGGCTGAGTGAGTCTGACACTTGCATTGTACACAACAAGTGCACTAACTGTAACAGTTAAAGACCTGCAATTTCAGCCAGCCTTCTTGGAGTTGTTACAGCTCCCATTACTGCTATTGTACAACTCTTGTCACTCATCTAAAAGAGGAAGAGTTTGTCCCTGGATACCTATGGCAGGAGTTAAAAAATAAGACTTAAGTGATGAGTTTGGCATAGGGTGCTAAAAAGATCTGTGGGGTAAATATATTCAACTGTGGCAATACATTTTTCTTTATCTGCACTGGTAGATCAGACTAGACATTGCTGAAAGCCACCAAAAGGGATCACAGCACTGCAAGTACCAGCTGTAACACAGTTACACCAAATATTCCGTAGGCTTATTAATTAATACCTAAACCAGCAAAACATGTATCTTCTATCAGTAGGACTTTCTCCTCAAAGCTTGTAGACCAGTGTTGGCCTTATCATGAGTGTTGCAGACCATTCCTGAATGGAGAGATTGAGAGCAAGGCAAACGAAAGTAGTAGCAATTACCTCCTCCAGCAGAGTCCTGCATCCAGTTTGAAAGCCACGCGTTCCCTGTCAGGATAACCACAGTGTTGTCACCTCAGTCTGCAAAACTCTTTATGGAGGCTGAGTGCTGGACTTTCAGCCTCTCTCCCCATGCACAGGCTGCCCTCAGCAAACTCTTGGAAACGTCACTATTTATCTGAAGTTCCTCAAGTAATTTATAAAGGTAGTAAAGCAGTATTATCAATACACAGGGTTAAGCTACTATCTTTAGAAGCATGGACTAATTCTACATGTCTGGGTCAGACCTTTATACCCCAAACCAGGAAAATCAGTTTCTCTGCTTTTAGGGAGACTATTTGATTTTCACAAGAATGTAAGTGCATATTAGCAGTCTACATACTTGAGTGGATCTGAACAATAAGGCCCAGCATGGTGGTCTGTATCTCCAGTTGAAACAGTTTTCCTTTAATTCTTTACCTATGCTCATTTAGAGTCATTGCCTAAGGTCTTAAGCAATTTTTACCAGGTATACAGAGTAGATCATCTAAGCAAACCCTAGATAACTGTATTCATCTTATGGAGGTTTTTGCTGTGTGCATGGTTCCCAATGCACATATGATACTCCAGGGTAAGATATTGCCATATACTGAAATAAATGGCTTTTACAATTCTCTTAGGGCTTTTTGGCTTAGTAAGCAATGCTGAAGGAACAGCTCCTGTAGCACCCACTGACTGGCTGACGATTGAAGACTTCCATTCAGTGATGGATGGTAATCTACTGGGATTGATTGAAATCACTCTCAAGCTTCTGCCACTTCTGAAAAAAGCTGAGGGAAGAGTTGTCAATCTAATTAATGCCAAAGGCCTCATGGCTTTTGTAGGAGGTGGCTACAGTCTGTCCAAATGGGGCATGGAAGCTTTCTCTGACATGTTACGGTGAGTAGCCAGAAAACCATGCATGAATCCTAGAACAGATTCCAGATGTGCTGAAGAAGGGTGATTGTGTTTCCCTACCTTGATTTCTCTCTGGAAATATCAGGGGATGCTGGTCATTTGTTCATGATTTCAGTCTCCAGTACTATGAACAGACCTACCAAGAGACTACACTGAGAAAAATTTCCATAGCCTAGATAAGTTGTTAGCAAGCATGAAAGTAAATCAATAGTATAGCCTAGTCAGACGCCTAGAGTTTTCTTATACAAAACTTATATAAAAATATAAACTTATATCAAAAATGTATATACCCCAAGGAAATAGAAAGTAATGGCTAATGTACATGTGGTCCATTTCTTTGCACGCTTTAGAATATAGCTGTCTGGGCCTCTTGAGCTGCCCAGCAAGACAAAGAGGCCATTTCCACCCCACAAGGGTTGTATTGCAAATCAAAATTACATAGAGGGAGCCACACTAAGAGAAAATGTGCTAACCTTTATTGCATTAACATTTAACCATTTAACCCTAGCCATTAAATGACAGGATGGAGAAAAGTTCTATTACAACTGAAATTTTTTTCTCACTTTTCATTTTTTGCAGACCCTTTAATAATCTGTTCCTGCTATAAACTAAAATGATGTAATAATATTTGAAATAGTCAAACATTTTTGTATGATAATACATGACTAGGATGCTGCATCTTTGCTTCAGTCCAATATAAACCACACAGAAAGCTGTGAATCTACCTGACTCTTCTTTCCCCGCCCCCCCCATTTAATTGTTTGATGTGCTTTAACAGGACAGGTGCACTGGTATGAAGCTAATTTTAACATCTCAAAGTAATTCTGACATTTGAAGATAAGAATACTCATTTATGTGACAGACTTTCAACTTACTTACGTTTAATAGTTATGTCATAACTGAGTGGTCAGGGAGGTTATTGATTTTTTTTTCCTTCTAGGATAGAGATGGAGCATTTTGGAGTGAAAGTAAGCATTGTGGAGCATGGTTTCTTTAAGGCAGGAGAAGTTAATTCAGATATCACTGAGAACTACCTCTTCAAACTTTGGAACAGAATGACTCCTGAGATGAGGGACTCCTATGGAGAAAAATACTTTGTTGAATGTAAGTAGAAAAAGGACTGGATGAAAGCTCAGGGGGGATATTATCAGCGTGTATAAATACCCAAACTGAGGCTGTAAAGACAACAGAGACAAGCTGGTTTTAGTGGTGTCTTTTTAGTGGGCTTGAGGAAATGGACAGACACTGCAGGATGTTCCTACTGATTAGGGATGATACTTTTAGTGTGAGGGTGACCAAGGACTGGCAGAGATTGCCCAGGGAGTTTGTGGAGTCCCCACCTTTGGGGCTATTCAAAGGCATCTGGATACAGTCCTGGGCAGCCTGGTCTAGGTGACTCAGCTTGGTTATACAGCAACTTGGTACCAGAGGTCTCTTTCAACTTCAACCTACATGTGGTTCTGTGAATGTTCCGGATGGTTCTGGACTTAATTAACACTCACTAAAACCCCATCACTGACTGTTCTGGACTCTGTGTATGTTAGATAAGGCCTGAGATGTTAGATGAGACTGGTGAGATGTGAGGTCATGCTACCTTCCTTAGTCCCTCAATAGAGGTAGGATATCTAGTGAGAATGAATTGCTATGACCACATTCTAAGTTTATGACTTAGTGACACCTGAGAAGTTGTACTGTGTCATACTGTATTTACTGTACAAAACATCTGGCTCACAATACGGGCCAGAGATGTTTTTGCTTACTGGGCTCCTCAGCGGTTTTCAGCCTCTCTGGTCTCTACTGTGCTGTAGCTGTACTGCTCTCAGAACTTGATCCAGTAGTTTAAAGCAAGCCAGAAGCTGTAGTCAAACCTTTGGATATAAAGAATACTCTTGTTGAGAATGTTGCATATAAATGCTATCAGGTTTATTTTCTTCTTTACAGATATAAAAGCACAAAGATCAATGGTGAAAAGACTGTGTGACTATGACATTTCTAATGTCATAAAATGCATGGAACATGCCCTGATAGCAAAGTACCCCAGGACACGATACAGAGCTGGATGGGATGCAAAGTTCTTTTGGCTGTTTCTCTCCTATGCCCCAAGCTGTTTATCTGACATGCTGTTGCGTACTGCATTTCCGGCTTCAGCAGATAGTGGGAGATCTGTTCCTAGAGTTCTGATTAATATCTAGTATTAAAACAGTATCAGCTCTGCAGAAATAAATACAGTCATCCCCCAGAACTTGCGGGGTGTTGGGTCTGCTCAGGTTCCCATGAGTTCTGGAATCTGTGAAGATAGCAAACCCATGAGGATTCAATTAAGCCACACCTGTAGCCATGTCCCCGCCGTTAATAAGGTCTGGAGGGCAGTCCTGGGAGTGTGGCTCACTCTTTAGCACCTCATTAAAGCACAGGAAATGCCTTTTGCCGCTTCCCAGCCATGGAATCCCAGCTTCTGGATAGGAGCTGTGTTTCTGAGTACAGAAACCCCACAGCAGCTGGCATGGCTGGAAGCCTTGAAGCTGGCACCTGCCCTCCCTATGGAGCAGAGTGCGTGTGGAGGTACCTGCCATTGTCCTTTCCTTGCCATATCTGTGCTGGGTTTTATCAGGATTTCTGGTTGCTGTGTCTTGTGTTCAGACATGGCAAAGGCACTGCGCTGCTCCAGAACAGGACCCTAGGGGAGGCTTGGGGAATGGGGTCGCTGCTGGGCAGGGTGGCACCATGGGTACCCAGGCTCTTTGTGGCAGGAGTGACAGCTGTACGTGCTGGGACAGTTGCCACTATCAAAGGGGCTGCAGTGCACCCAACCAGCACCTGGGAGAGGGCTGTGATGCAAGCAAGGTTGTGACACACGTGCTGCTGCTATGTTTGAGACAGGTGTTTTGCTTGGGTCTTCTTTTTCCAGGACTGCAATAGCCCCAAGCAAAGCTTTGGACTTTCTGGCAAGGGTGGGGGTGTGAGCAGGCTGAACGGAGCTGGGGTGCAGAGCCAGGGCAGTTGCAGAAGTTTGCTCCCGGTTCACCGCTTAGCAATGGGACAATCAGCCATGTTCGCAGATGCGAGAGCTACAGCCGCCTTCATGATGGTTATGCGCCTGCCAGTGCTGGCATCTCTGACTTCCCCTTTAACTTGTAACAGCAGAAGGGAGGGCAGAAGGTGAAACGGCTTGGCATGGGAAGGGTTTCCCTTCAGAGCAACCCGTTGCAATGGGAGCAGACCAGCAGCATTGCAGTATCAAGGCTTTCACGATGGAAGTGGCATCTCTGCCCATCATGTCGTAGGCTTTGTTAGCCCTCCACTCAACCCCAGGCAGCGAGGACACCACAGCCATGGCGGAGATGGAGCAGGTAGCCTGTCCCAGGGATCATGACCATGGCTGAGCGAGCTGATGGCAGAACTGGGATCTGTCTGGGTACCCGCGCCCACCCGTCCATCCCCACAGTGGACAGCCTGGCCCGGGCACAGTAACCATGGCAACCCTTTGCCACCCAACTCATGCCTAATTTACATATCCATTAGTACTGCCGCTGGGCATCAGCAAGCCACAAAGGGGTTTTGGCTCTGAGAAGCACAGTGCTAAGCATGGTGATGATCACCATGGCGGACTCAGCACCAGCCCCCAGCACCATGGCTGCTCCCCGTGCCGGGTGAGGTGGTTTAATGGGGTTTCTTTGGTTGATTTCCTTCCCTTCCCTCACCCCTCAGCGTGGTTGCAATGGGCTATCTGTAGGCCAAGAGCTGTGTGCAGCCAGACAAACATTGTGGGCCCAGGGAAGCTAACCATTGCCACTTCTCCCTGGCCTACTGCCACCTGCTTCTGTGCCAGCTGCGGGGCAGCACTCCCAGCTTCACAGAAATTTTGGTGGTTCTCCTTCTCCCTAAATGGTGAAAATGAAGGATGGACAGCAAGTCTGGTGTGCGGTGATGGCTGGTGGGACCAATTTACACATTCATGAGCTCATTATAAGTTCATGAGCTGACTGAGTTCACGGCTCATTCTGCACATGTGCAAGGTCACACAACTCACGGAAAAATGGGCTGAGAGAGGTGGGACCCACGAATATACAGACTGGAAACATGTGGGGGATTACTGTATTAATCCTGTAAAAATTATATGTCCTCTTCTTTACCAGTAACTACACAGTTTAAATTCCTTTCTCCATTCCTCACCCCTCCTTACCTGAAATTTCTGCGTTTGCAGGTAGGCTTGGAAATCCAGCATGGAAAAATCCAACATGTTTCTGAAGGCTATTATTTATGCTCAGAAATTATACCTCCACAGGATCTGCATTCATAAAATATTCAGCTACAAAACTAGTAGATACTATCCATGCAATAAAAAAATAAATAAGGAAAATAAAACCACTAGAAGAATAACTTTTTCATGTAGACTTCACCAACATACAGGCTGCTAGTGATCTTGAAAGAGAACAAGGGTCTTTCAGAACACATCTTATACATGTACCTTACAGAGTGTACTTAATCAGATCTAGTAGTCTATTTCACAGGCAGTTTCTTCAGTCATATTCAGGAGTTGCTAATCTTCAAAAGCTTCTGAGCACAAGCAATGAAGTCAAATAATAACAAAGTCCAGCTATTGCAATATATTAAAAAAATTACAGTTATAGTATTTGACTACATCTAATTACCTGATTACCTAATTGTGCAGAAATAAAACACAACCTCTTTTACGGATATGCAATTACAGGGAAAATCAGAACTTCACTGGGTATCAACAGAGTATCCAAACATATATGTATTTTAAATGTCCTCCTAATACAGAGAAACCCTGCATGTTGATGGTTCACATATTTGTGTATTCAATTAGTCACAACTGGATTTTCAGCAAGTTGTGTGACCGCATGCGTGCGCACAATGTCTCGGACCCCAGATTCCATGGCCAGGAGGCACCAAAAGGCATTTCCTCCGCTTTAAAGAGGTGCTACAGTGTGAGCCTCACTCCCAGGGCTGCCCTCCAGACATAGTGAGTGGAGGGTGCTGTGGCTACCAGCAGACAGTAATTGAATATTCATGGATTCGGTATCTTCATGGATTGCATAACTCGTGTGACCTGCCCAGACCTGTCCCCCCGCGACTTCTAGGGGTGCTCTGTATTAGTATAGTTTATGAGGAAAATACTAAAAATACTATGCATTTACATTTCTTTCATCCTCAGTGTGCTTTACTATTTTAAAATGATTTTTATTTCACTCATCAGATGATGCAGATCATTAGTGTATGCTATGGCAAATGCTTTCAACTTTCAACTGTACGAAGTATGTGTTCAGAATGACAGAACATTAGATGAGGTTCCTGTACTTCTTGTACACTATTTCTACCTGTTATGCTGTTGGCCAGAGGCTCACAAACTGGTATTTCTAGAGATATTAAAATTGAAGGGGTAAAGGTTTTATTTGCTAAAGTGCTGCACTGGTGATTAATCATTAATGTCCAATTCAATTAAGCTTAGAAAAATACCATGTGCAGGTCAGAACTCCAAACACAAGAGAAGTTGTTTCATCACCGTGTGTGAGAGGGGGCATGTGTGTGTGTTTGTTTGTATGTGAGCAAGAAAAGGACAGAATGTAAAATGTGTAAGCAACCTTTAAGTATTTAATTGAGGTTCTATTCTCTGGCAAATGGCTTAAAGAATAAATTTATTTTACTTCATTTCATGATAAATACCTGCAGAGAGATAGTTCTATCTGGCCTGACAGCTGTAAAACAAATGTACATGAAAAAACTTAATTTAGCAGCTTTGTAGTTGCAGATTATAAAGTTGCTGAAATCTCTAAAAATCAGCCTTCCTTGAAACACAAAAGAGTTGAGAATTTGGGAATTCAAGCAGGAACTGTCCTTCTAAGGGATAAGGAATACAAGTGAAAAATGAAGTTCAGAGTAGAATCTAAAGCTTCTGTTGAACAAGGCACTGAAACCTCAATTTTACGCAATCAGAAGAGTACACTGTGTAGTGCTGTGCTACTGAGAGGAGGAGTCCCAGTGGAAGCTTAGGAATCCTTCACCATCACATATGTTAAACAACCAAATCTACATACTACCTACCTGCACAGTAACCCAGGGATGGTTTTCTTCCACATCTGAAAAGTTAACATTAGTACAGGGGAAAAAAGCAACTCTGATACATGGCTGACATCCTGGCAGTTTTCTCCTAGAGCAGTTCCAAATCTTTCTGTTGACAAAGACTATTCCCAAAATTAATGCTACTTTTTCTTGTGGTATGCAACTGCAGGCAAGTCTTGTGGAAATACCAGCCCTGCTTTTTACCTTTAAAAACCATCATGAACTCTTTCTTTACGAACAGCAACCTGTTTCTCAAAGAAATCCTTATAGATGTGTCTGCTGTGTTGCAGATTCTAAGGAATTTTCTGTGTTAAAGCATCAGATATGAAAAAAATGCCTTTAAACCCACATAAAGTGTTTAAAGCTAAAAAAAGATTCAAAGCATCAAATTCTGACATCAGATATGAAAATGAAGCAAGGTTTTAATCACTTATGGCCATACTACATACCTTGAAAGTTAGACTCCCAATAGTAAGAGTTTCCTATTTCAAGGGCCAGTTTATGGAATGTGTGTAATGGGGCAGTTTTCACATTCAGAGCTAGGATGTCAGCATCAAGACAACATCTTGTATCAAGAACTTTAGACAGTTGTGTGAAGCAGTAAGCACTATTCTTATTGGAGTTGATCTAAGGCACTGTGTTTTTCATCTCAGAGTGCACTCAAGTCTCCACAACTGAAAGAAGTACACAGAGCCTTGACACAAGTTATGGAATAAGAATGTGATAAAATAATACATTTATTATATTTATTCAGCAGCATCATTTTCCAGTGTCTTTTCTAATCAAAGTATGTTACAAAGTAATTACAAGCATTCTAATTAGAAATAGTATATATTTTGAGAACTTAGATATAAAATAATCAAATAGCAGAAATCTCAATTATTGTAACTTCAGGAATCTTTAATATGAGTAGCTAGTCAGGAATGCTGAAGAATGTGTTCCTGTAACTTGAGTTTCCTCAAATGGTTCATATTGTGGAAACCATCTTGGCTAATTAACAGAAGAGCCCGTAAAATCAACAGTATATTCTGATGGAAGGTTATAGAAACAACCAGATAATTACAAAGACTACATTAGTAGAAATTGTTTCCCTTTCTATTAATATCCACCTCAGGAAATAAATAGTCAATAACATTAAATTTTCACATTAAAAAAAGAACCTGAATAATTTCTTAAGTGAGCCAATATCTTCCATATTATGCTGTTTGGAAATAAGCTGTTAAAGCAATCTAGCTACTTCGTTTAACAGTAGAAATTACTCCACCCAAGAACAGAGCTATTCAACTGATGAGCAAGAGAAAAATCCCATTAAGTAGTCATGGCACTAAAATCTAAATATATCCAATCTTTTTAGGAACCCTATTAATGAAATGGTGTTAACTGTCACCTAGAGGAAAAGTATCTGTCCTATAGATCGAGAGGAAATTATCTTGGGCATTTTAAATATTGTAAGAATATTTTCCACAGGTAACTATTCAGCATAATGATGCTGCATTGACTCCCCCATCTCTTGTTTGACATAAGATAAAAAGTCACACCCATTTTCACATACAGTGGTGTATAAAATGGGTGGTAACGATGTCCAGAGCACCAGGAGAAGTTTTAAAAGGTGCTGTTACAAAACGTATACTCCAAAGACCCTGTATATCAGTAATGTTCCTGTATTTGCCTTGCTTGGTTCTTTTTTTAGATTTAAGCATTTATATAATTAATTTACCTCTAAATATATGACCAATTCCACACAAATTGCTACTAGCAACATCACTGAACAAGACAATCTTAGAAAAATTTACAAATGTACAATATATTTATAACATTACTTTCAGACAGCTTCAGTGCAAAGATATACATATAGTACATCACAATAATTGTTCACAAAAATAGAAATTGGCATTTTTCAAAAAACAAGGCATAGTTTTGATGTACATCTTCAGCCACTGGCTAAGAGATGTATCTATTTTTATAAAGCATTTGAATGTGAACCTTACTCTTCTGTTTATAAAAAATATATGTGCAAATGGATGTGTCTAATTTTCCCTAAATCAGTTACCTAATTATACCACAGAGTCCTCTTTGACAAGATTGGCGGTGTCTTTAAATGTATCCTCTGTTGCTGTGTAAGCTAATGGTTGATCTCTCTTCAGAATAATCTTGGGAGGCAGTGAAGGAGGAGTGGGGACATTTTCTGTGTCCTGTTGTTGTTCTTTTTCCATCTGGAACAATAATCATAAAATCCAAGATTACATTCTAATGCATCATACATCAAATCTTTCAGAAACGTTCCCAAAATATTCCCAAAGTCAACTGTCATGCTGAAAGTTATTTCTTCAAATCACCAGCTATAACAAAATTGAATGCTAATTTCACCATAAGTGGTACAGCAAAGTAAATACATTAATACAAATCACTCCATACACTTGAACTTCTACTTTAATGCTTAATGTCAGGAGTAGTATGATATGTCTGTATTCACACACGAGTGTAAATAATATTGGCACTACTACATTTATTAATGTTGGGGAAATTAATCTCTGGCTTTCCAAACTCTCACCTTGTTCAAGCACTGGGAATTTAATTCTTCAGATAGTTTAAGTTACGCAACTTTGGGAAGGAGGTTCTTAAGTTACTTAGACTATCTCAAAATTTTAAATTGTAAGATAAAAAGGACTGAAATTACTCGTTCAAGTCAGTAAAAATCCAGAACTTCATGCCCAAGCCAGGAGAGCAATCATTCAGAGCACATACCACCTGCCAGCACACTGTCTTAAAAGAACTGCCTCACCCAGCTACTAAGGCTGTTACAGAACAGAGCTGCAGTCTACAGAGCTACTGAATTTTTGTGCACTGCTGAAGCCAGGACTGAGAGGGCAGAAACAGACACTTCACTCCCACTGCAGTACAAGAGCCTCCCACTTGTGCCGGGTCCTGGCGCTCTGCCAGAATGTACCAGCGAGCTGAAAGCAGCCCACAGTGCCAGGGCTGGAAATGCAGGGAAGTGGGCAATGCAGCTGGGCTGCCTAGACCTCGTTCTGCATGAGACTAGGTAACTTCTCTCACAACCTCTTTAGCCCTGCCCTAATCTGGACTGCAATTTCTGTGCTGCTCCAGATAGCAGCAGAATCTACGCATAATCTTTATCCCATGAAAGCAAGAATTATACAATATTAAATGATACCTCTGCATATATTGGGTTTTCAAAGTTAGTATTCTGTTTCATTTTTCTCTTGAAGAAATTCCACTTTGATTCCTGAAACATAAAAATTATTAGAACTTGCCACCTTTTTCTCATAACTTCTCTGGAAACTGCAGGGTTTGGATTTTACTTCCACTGACTGTTAACTCAGTGATTTCAGCTGGATGTTCTTACACTATCATGTTGTAATTCTAAGCATGGGACTCAACTTTCTTTTCTGCTATATAACCAGTCATGGTTATTTTATCTAAAGCAGTATTCACACAAGGCAATAAAAATAGGCAATAAAAATAACTAAATTAATTCATGGAAGTCTATAATTCCAGACAAGCACCTCAAAGAGGAAAAAATTGTCTTGAAAATAACACAAAAGGAACATGAAATGACAACAGGTTAACAGAGTCATTTCAAAGCTCATTAGAGATGCCTTGAGTGCACAATGTATAAAAATAATTCTGTAAACAAGCCTCCATCAACATATTTAGCTGGATTTTAAGATACAAAAATATATCTTCCATTAATCAGTAATAATCTAGATCAGGCAATACTTTGAACACATAGAACAAGTGACTTAAATGTCCTTGCTAGCTCTTTTGACCATGGATAAAATTACAAATAAATGAGAAAAAAAATTACAACGGTACACTTGCTAAATGTCTTATTTTGATTTTTCATACCAACCCCCACCTGCCCTGGTTTTCACTGTACTAAATGAAAATGTAATATGTCTTAATTTTCCTTCTCCTATTTAACAGGGTGGGAAAATCAAGACAAAACCTCCCACATAGTCTGCTGCTTCTATCAAGATATAATTCATTAAGGGTTTACAAATGATTGTTAAAAGCCTGAAGTAAATCCCTAGTTATAATCATTTCTGCTGGGGAGCAATGACAACTTACAGCAGTTACATTACAACTTTCAGACTAGTACCTGCCTTCAAAATGAAACACATCAAACAGTGAAAAAACCCTCTCTGTCCAAATGCATTCACTTTAAAATAGCAAGGCAGGCCAGGAAGAAGAGGTAATTTAATCTAAATAGACTCTTATTGTGTGCCTTAGGCAACTCTGCGCTTGTGCTGCTGGTCTCTCGTCAAACTGTTCCTGACCAGATACTGAAAATGTTGTAAATACTGTCCAGTTAGCTGGACTTGATGCAGAACATGTGCCAAGTCGATGGCATTAAGGAGAACTGAAACTGTACTGCAGCTTCCCTAACAATTCAATTTTGCTGATGTGGAGCAGAAAACAAGGCAGCTTTAGAGCAGTTTGATTTCCTACCTGAGATGCACCTGTACTCTGAGCAGTTTCCTTTGGACTAGTAGATATCACAGAGGCATACACAGGATTTTCAAAATTTTCATTTTCCTCACTACCAGCTGCTGCTACCTGTAGGAGAAGAAGGAAAATCAACATTCTTCAAAGGTGAAAAGAAGCTCACAAAGGAAAATAAAAGGGGTCAAAAAAGCCTAACTTTCTCTTACAGGTGTTGGCCGAACGACTGTAACTGCACCAGCTGTGCTGGCTCCACCATCTCTGGTTGCATACATTGGATTTTCAAATGTTATTGGCTGCTTTCCTGACTCCACTGCAAAGTTTTCATTCTATGAAGGAAAAAAAATCAACAACAACTGCAGTGCAATTAACACCTCTATACTCCTAGGAAGTAATTTATAATCAAATTCTTCAGCAAGAAGAATTCAATTTCACAGAAGGTTCACAGAATATTCTGAGTTGGAAGGGACCCACAAGGATCATCGAGTCCAACTCTTAACACTGTCTCCCTGGTGGGAATCGAACCCGGGTCTCCCACATGCCAGGTGGGGACACTTACCACTGTATCAAAGTGGATTTTTTCATATTAATTTAGTGTCAATGAGGTTTGTAATTTATGAGTTTAGGGACTTTACAGTGTATACTTTACAGGAAGTGCTTACTATTCAAGCATACTTGTGATTTGTTTCCTACAAGTAAAGCTCTTTTGCATATTTTACTTCTTGTGGTAATCAGGGGGGGATATTTTTTCCATGGAAAATCTATACAGTATATAAAACACAGGCATCTACTATTTCTCAGATGTACATAACAAAACATGGATAAAGTAGAGTTACACTTCATGATGTCCCTATAACTATAAAACATGTTCTGTTTAAACTTGATAAATTATGAAACTACCCAATTTAGAATCTGTTGCACAGTGTATCCTGTAGTTACACTTGAGCTTTACCTATGAGTTTTCTAACACTCCATCTGGATTTGAAAACCACACATTTTAACATGTTCTCTGGAACACAAAGGCTCACAAAAATTCCCTGTTACAATGCTGTCGTTTGTCTATTTCAAGAAACTATCAATCATTTTTCACTTTTTTTTTCCTAAAACACATTTATCATTTCACTATCATTTTACATTTAGGCTCCCCTCTATCAGCTAATCATTGCATTAAAAGAACACAATTTAAAAATTAATTTGAGAACTAAACCTTACCATTTGCATTGCTCTGTCTATAGCAGAATCTCCCCCAAAGCCAGAGACTCCTATGTCCATACTCACATCTGCTCCAGATCGGAAAGTTACCCCATTGCCATTTTCATTAGATTTAACAAGACTGCTTAAACTACAAAAAAACCCAACAAAAACACCCAAATGAAACAAAACAAAACAAAACCACTCACACACATAAAAAGAGATTATACAGAAAGAGAGCTTATAATAAAGATTCTTGTACTTCTTCCTCTTCAAAGTATAATTATCACTTGGAAATTTTGCGGAATATAAGTAATATCAATGCCACCTGAAGTTTTATTTCTTTACTAGTTCAACAAGTTTTTTAACCTGTCCATTAGAAATGAGCCCAACTACCTTTATGTGTGCTTATGTAGACATAAAATTATCTCAAAGAATTAGTTCTCCCCAAATTCATCTATGTTCTGACTACTCTTACTTCAGTGTTGATTTAAAGACAAATGCACAAATCCATTCAGTTATTCAAATTAATTGAAACTGATTTTTTTTTAAAATGCATCAAATTTGAGAATATAATTCCAACAACACCTATACTAAAGATGTTTATTTATGCAAATCATGAAGATACCTATATGACACTGTTTTCATGTAACTGTTCAATCTGTGTATAAATTTATGGCATCCAGAAGCGCACACTAGATATTCATGATAAATATTGGAAATGGGCTGAAAGCACATTGTCAGGCTCAAAATAAGAACAGCAATGAAAGATTGTAATGAACAGCCAAATACAGGACATTCCCACCCAGAAATCTGAGCATGCGACTCCATCTAACTACAAAGCCTTTGGGTTCATTTAACACAGTTAGCCTTTGGGTTCATTTTGTAAAATTTGCCTAATTTGAAGGAAAACAGAAGCACTGAAACATTTGTGCCTCCTCATTGGAGCTGGCCTGTGCTAAAACTCTTTCCAACACTTAGTGTGTTGTGCACACACACTTTACCAGCTGACTCTGTAGGCATCAGCTGATTGAATTTAGAAAAAGTAAATCTTACCTATGCCTCTTGTACATGGACAAGTCCCATCTTAAGGGCAACAGCTAAGCTATATCTTGAGTTAACTCTGCAGTACAAAGGTATGAGTTCACAGTTTACAGAAGGATGGAGTAATGGCAGCACAGAGACCTACTCACCACAGAAATGCACGTGAATCAAGCCTCAGACACAAACCTGACATCTCCATTTCACAGTCTCATAACTTAAATGGGAAGTATTGTTAAACAATAATGTTCAAGTCAATACATTAAAATTTCAACTCGTTCATTTTCTGACAATTCAGAAAGTTTCCATTCGAAAAAATAGGAAACAAGGAATTTCAGTGAGTAGCTTTGAGATTTCTTACAAGCTCTGACTCAAAGGATAGATCTGCACAAAAATTTTGCCCCAATTTAACTATATCAACTCATGAGTAAATTGAATTAGAACCATAGAATCATAGAATGGTTTGGGTCGGAAGGGACCTTAAAGACCATTTAGTCCCAAGTCCCTACTATAGATAGGGACACCTTCCACTAGACCAGGTTGCTCAGAGCTCCGTGCAACCTGGCCTTGAAAATTTCAAAGGATGGGGGCGTCCACAACTTTTCTGGGCAACCTGTTCCATTGCCTCATTACCCTCACAGTAAATAATTGTCTTCTATTACCTAATCTAAACTTACTCTGTAGTTTGAATCCATTCCCCTTTGTCCTGTCACTACATACCCTTGTGAAAAGTCCATTTTCCTTGTAGACTCCCTCGTACTGGAAAGGCTGCAATTAGTTCACCCACAAGCTTTCTACTTTCCAGGCTGAACAAACCCAATTCTCTCAGCCTTTCCTCACAGCTCCATCCTTCTAATTGCCTTTGTGGCCTCCTCTGGACTCTCTCAGTGTGAGTAGTTCAGTGTAATACTCCAGTGAGGAAGTATTGCAGTTATGGCTACATCCACATTACTGATTATAATGATTTAATTACACCGATTCAAGAGCAATTATTGTGAAATTAGTCCAAGGATTATGAAGATGCCTTATGCCTTTTAAAACACATCACTTGCTTAAAGCAAAAAAAAAAAAATCCAAGCATCATATTCCAGCACCTTTTTCTTTTAAAATAAGATTAAAATATGTAATTTTAAACATATTTTCTTCATCTTCTTTTGATTTAAAATATCAAATATTTTGAATTATATTTCATAAAGCTGGTTTTCACTGGACAGTATGACTGTCAGCAGAGTAGGAATCATGTCAGGCATTGGAAACAGCTGCAAGTTCACTATCATGCTCCATATTTTTAAACAGATGAATACAGCACCACAGACATGCTTGGCCTTTCCATGGTAAATGATCTCTTTGCCAGAATCATCTTCTGACATAATTTTACAAATAATTTAAACACGTAACTATGGTCTTTTTTTATCTTTCTGATCTTCCAGATCTGGCAAACAGTTTTCCAGATTGCTCATTATTTAAAAGCTAATTTAGAATGTAGAAGAGTTTTACAATAGCCCTTTGTTACACAATCATGACCAGCTATGATATTGCTTGGAATCAAAAATCCACTGGAATTGCTGCAACACTGCACTTCCTATATTCCACCAGAATGGGCACAGAGCAAACAAACTGGATTTTTCAGAACTATTGAGAAACAAACATAAGTTTTCAGTTCACAGACCTGCTCTGAAAGCCTTCAAAACATACCTTGGTAATTTGGGAAGCGCCGGTAAAAGGGAGCCTGTTCGTCTGTAGTTAAAAAAGCCTCCAATCGCTAACACTCCAATTATTATGATTAGTATGATTGTCAGCAACACTGCTACTGCTGCTATCAAAGACAGAAGAATAAGCAAACATTTAAGCAAGCACAGTTCAGTGCAAAAAAAAGCCCAGAGAATTAGAAGCTTGACCCTGAACAAGTATCATGGTGAGGTATTGCACACTCATTAGCTAAAATATCAAGTGCAATACATATATACTCGACGCTTACTTGTTCCAGGAGGGACTCCTTTTGACAATCCTATTTCACAATAATTCCCAGTGTATCCATAAGAACATCTGTAAACGAAAGAAGGACAGCTGACTGAATAGCTTGTATTAAGTGTAAGATCTCAGCTTTAGTATTATATTCTGCAGTATTTATCTACATGCCATAAATTTTAACTCCATGCTCAGTAATTATTTATTTCACTGACTGTAAATAAGTATGTCTGCTATGTTCACAGAATAAAAAGTGGAAATAGAAAGTGCTGAGTCAGCAAACTAGTCACTGAAGTAAAAATATTTGGTTTCAGTGGAGTATTGGTGGCACCTACTGGCTGTTCCAAGCTACATTTACTGAGCATTATTTCTCCATTGCTACAGTTTTTTGGTATAGCATTTTATTAGAATCTTCAGAGGCTTGCCTTTTGGGATTTTGGATTTTTTGTGCCCAAACTGATGCATTTACATTACTCATTTGTTGGTATTTTTATGTATTTGTGTTTTCCTGTAGTTGTTATAAACATGTGACAGTAGATTTATGACATGTTCTGAAGTGTTTCCAATCTATTTTAAAGAGTTTAATTGTTTTGTAACACTAAATCAGCACAGTCAGACTCAGGACTACCCTTACCAAATATTGACTTACTTGCATTTTGGAAGACTGCTTTCATCTATATAGCATGTTCCTCCATTCATGCACCTGCAAGCTGGTGGCATTGTGGGAGGGGATTCAATAGCTGCAAATTCAAAAGCCACGTATGTGTTAGTAGGATGCCTTCAGCAAAATAAATATGTACTACCAATAGAGGATTCTATTTCTAGAACTCGCCAGTTACTTTTCAGAATTTTTCCTTTTGATAGCATATGTTTTTTGCTCTGATGTCTAACTTTTCTGTTGAATCTATTTATTTTAATTGAAGCAAAACCTGTTCTCAGAAAGTGATTACTTATGCGGTAGAAAGTAG
>WEKX01021098.1:0-10551 GCA_013390025.1 Pitta sordida | reverse complement strand
TGAGCAGATCCAAGACCCAGTTGAGATCAGAAAACATCTGCAGGAAGAATGCAATGACAGTTGTAAGGATAAAAAAATCATTGAAATATGTTGGGCATTAGCATATGCTTATGGCATGGTGTTAGGCATCATAGCGCAACAAATCAAAGCAGCAAAGCAGGAAGATAACGTAGCAGGTGCCACAGCACCTCAGACTGCAGATACATCAGACAGTAAACCTAAACCATTAAATGACACATCCTCTCAGCCTGCAGATACCTCAAACAGTAAAACTAAGTTATTGACAGCTGACCCAGTCACAAGGAAGAAACACAAAGTGACTAAGAGTCCAATGAAGAGAGATGGGGATGTCCATAAGTTTAAAGGACCTCCATACCTTGAGAAAAGACTACACTGATAAATCTCTACTAGCTTGGATAGTATGGATGTGGGATTTGGCAGGGGATGATATTAGGCTAGATGGTGCAGAAGTGAGGCATTTGGGATCCCTATCACATGATCCCATTTTCGATCAGGAAATAATAAGTGATCCTACCTCTAGTAGTCTCTGGGGTCAGATCTTAGGAGCCATGCATGATAGATATCTAGGTCCAGATGACCTTCATATGCTACACACTCTGTGGAAAACCATAGAGCAAGTGATCCAGAGCTTGAGAGAATTAGGTGTAGTAGAGGTTCTTTACTCTGGTATTCCAAGATTGAGGAATCTGATGAGGCACCAATTTCCACATTGATGTGGAGAAGATTCATAAGACTTGGGCCACCAGAATTTGCCTCTGCTTTAGCGTTGCTGAAAAAGGAAGGTCAGGAGATTGTGAAAGATATATCACTGAAGCTCCGAGCATATGCAGAACTCGTGCATGGCCCAACACATATAAGAATTGCCACTGTGGAAGCTCGTATACAGAACATAGAAGATACGTTGGAAAAGAATCATGAGGAACTCAAGAAGGAGATCAAAGAGGGCCTTCTCCAACTGTGGATCAGAGGTCCTGTTAACAGACACAGATGTTTTCCAGATAGAGAGAGGAGTCATCTTTCCAGAAATCAGTTATGACTTTTCCTGCTTAAGGGTGGAGAAAACATGGGAAAATGGGATGGACAACCCAATTCTGCCTTAGAAGCTCGACTTCATGAACTGTTAGGATGTACAACACAAAAAGGGAGTTCCACTCAAAGGAATGTAGCTCGAGTTACTTGTAATCGGAATAATAGACATGATGAAAGAGGAGATGACATGGATGCCCAGGACTTGAGGCTCCTGTCTCTACCCAGAGAGATGTCAGGGAGAATCATGGTTTGGGAACTGTGTGGATTCGTTGACCTGGTACATCAGAACCATAAATGTATGATGCCCTGGTCGACACTGGTGCGCAGTGCACTATAATCCCATCATGACATGTGGGGGTAGAATCTGTTTCCATTGCTGGTGTGACAGGTGGATCACAGGACCTGACCCTAGTGGAGGCTGAAGTGGGCCTGACTGGAAGTGAATGGAAGAAACATCTTACCATGACTGGTCCAGAGGCTCCATGCATTTTGGACATGGATTATCTCCAAAATGGGTATTTCAAAGACCCAAAAGGACTCAGGCGGGCATTTGGGATTACTGCTGTGGAGACAGAGGGCATTAGGCAATTGAATACCTTGCCTGGCTTATCAGAGAACCCATCTTCAGTAGGCCTTCTGAAGGGGGAAGAACAACAAGTACCAATTGTCACTTCAGTTGTGCATTGCCAACAGTACTGAATGAGTCGAGATGCCGTGATTCCTATCCACAAATTAATCCGCGCCTTGGAGAGCCAAGGGATAATCAGCAAAACCCATTCACCCTTCAAGAGTCCTGTATGACTTGTGCATAAATCTGAAGGAGAATGGAAGTTAACTGAGGGCTATCGTGCCTTGAATGAGGTGACTCCACTATTAAGTGCTGTGGTGCCAGACATATTGGAGCTCCAGTATGAGTTGGAGTCCAAAACAGCAAAATGGTATGTTACCATTGACATAGCTAGTGCCTTTTCCTCAATTCCTCTGGCACCAGAATGCAGACAGCAGTTCGCCTTCACCCAGAGAGGTGTGTAATACACATGGAATCAATTGCCCCAGGGGTGGAAGCATAGTCCTACTATCTGTCATGGAGTGATCCAGATGGCCTTAGAAGAGGGTGAGGCTCCAGAACATCTGCAGTACATTTGGTGGAGGAAAGATAAATAACACCAGAATCTTACTATAAACCACAACAGGGAGCAAGACCTGCACTGCGGCCAGTGGAAGCGGGGGGCCTTACTGCGGAAAGAAACACTTCTGCCGTCCATCTCTCACCCCGCTGCTACTTCAGCCCCCAGAACAGGTGGTGCTGGTAGTGGCCAGTACAAACAGCATGTAGAAGATCATGCAGCACTGGAATTTTGGTAGCTGGTTTGTCTCTCAGCAGTGCAAGACTATCAGTGTTGGCTCAAATCTAGGACTATAAAACCTGTCACAGGTCCCACTCAACCATTATTCTGCTCCAACAGCATCCGTGACCCAGTACTTCTCCAGATACTGATTTTTGTTTACATTTTTGTTTAAATTCACTGAGGGTGGGTGGCGGGGATATGTTCTTGTTCCAGAGACTGGGTCTGGGTCGGAGCAGAACCTCCTCCTGATAGGAGAGGGGCACTGTCCCGCCGGCCCCCCTCCTTCTCAGGCAGTACTGCCAGGTCTGCAGGTGTGCCAGGTCTGCAGCCACTGCTGCTCTGGATGCCGGATGTGGGGCAGAAGCCCCTACCAATGGGAGAGGGGCAGTGTCCCACTGACCCTGCTGTCTCTCGCACAGTGCTGCCGGCATGGTGTGGCCAGGAGCAGCCATGCCCGGGTGCTCCGAGCAGTGAGTCTGGGTCAGTGCGGGGGGTACAGCCATGCCCAAGCGCTCTGAGCACGGCGTGGCACGGGCTGTCATAGTGCTGCGTCAGCAGTCCATGCAGTGGCTTGTGGTGCAGGGGGGGAAATTTGCATATTCATGACTGCCTACTTTGAATATTCATGCATGTCAGGTTGCACATGTGCAGTCACAAATGGTCCGCAAAAGAGACCTCTTCAGTCATGGAAAAATCACACCGCGAAGAAGTGAAGCCGTGATAGGGGAAGCGCTAAGTGGAGAGGGTTGACTGTATTAGGCCCCCTCCGTAGCCACACAGCCTCCATTAGGGAGCTTTAGATGGCGTTTTCCGGACCATCCACTGCCTTAGGCTGCCTCAGGAGATCTAAGGGAATGCTTTCCTGGCTGGAAAGCCACCTTTAAACTCAACTCAGATGTGATCAGACATGGTGAAGGCACCAAGCTGCACCGAGAAAACATTGGCTCACATTGTCTTCCTGGGTGCTGTTCAACATGGTCATGCTCTAGCAAGGTGGGCAGGCGGCTGCTGTGAGAGGCAATGGGGCACAGGCAGAGGTTGAGGCCAGAGCCTGGGTAGGGGCAAATGCAACCCTGAGGCCCTGCCGGGCCCTAGGCTGTCAACAAAGGCAGGTGACTCAGCTCTGCGGTGACCTCCCTGCGGCTGGGGCAAGCAGGTGACACAAGCAAGCTGCGGCGTGCCCTCCGAGGTGGATGAACAACAACCACCCGCCCCAGCACGCCCACCCCCCTGCTGCTGCCCTGTCCCCACACAGCACTGTGGCTTCTGCCATTTCCCTCCCGCACTGGGAGGAGCCAGTCCTTCGGCAGCTACTGCATGCTTACATAAACTTGTACCATGCTGATTGGAAACTGGCAGGGGGTGGATTTTTTTTTTTAAGGTTTTTCAGCCGGCGAACCTGCCTCTCTCGTTGGGCTTGCATGGGACACCAGAGATGGGGCAGCGCTGCCAGTGCTGGAGGGTCAACACAGTCTCAGCCCCGGGGGCAGTGTGGAGGGAGCATGGGCGCTGCCCCACAGGTGTGGGAGGCAGGAGCTGTGGGGCCATCCTTCCCTTCACCACCCTGGCAACAAGGGTGTTGCGGGGGGCCCTCCTGCAGCCTGATGAAGATCAATGCCAGTCGCACAAACAGCCTGAGGGCCCTGCTGCCTCCACGCTGCCTGCCTATAACTGGTCTCAGTTCTCCACCTCACATTCTGCCCACCCTGGAGCAGTCCCAGCTCCAGGGTGATGGCAGTGGTCCCCCTTCCCTTTAAATGGTGCAAATGGATGGCACTCAGGGACGGTGGGGGGGCAAGGGTGATGGGTGATGTTCATTTACATCTTCTTGAGCTCATAACATATTCAGGAGCTGTCTGAGCTTGTGCCGTTATCTGCACATGGGTGTGAGCCCGCTTTTCACTGAAAAATAAATCATGAACAATTGAAACTGTAGAGATACAAACTGCGAATAAGTGGGGGCTTACTGTATTTTATAGGTTGTTTAAATAATTCATGTGATAATATGGAAACATTTAAGAGATGAAAATACAGGACTTGGACGCTTAGCATATAAAAGTCCTTGCTGATGATATCCATCTATCCTATGGGAAGATAAACTCTATCTCATTTCAGTCCCACCAGTAAAGACATTGATAAGCTCAGGAGAACTCAGAGGGAATACACCAAATTGATGGGGTTGGAGCACTTGCCCTGTGAAGAGAAACTGGAGGAGCTGTGTTTGTTCTTCCTGGAGCAGAGATGGCTTCATGGAACCTAGCCTTATCTCCCCAGTGCTTACAGGAGGGTTCAGAGAGAAATAGATCTAGACTTTTCGAAGTGGTCATTACCATAAGGAAAAGGGAAAACAGGCACAAATTGGACGGAAAATCATTAGGAGAAGCAATTTCTCTGTGAGGACAGCTAGGCAGTAGCACAGGTTCCCCAGAGAAGTTGTGCTGTCCTTGGAGATTTTCAAGACGCAACCAGATGAAGTTCCATGTGACCTTGTCAAACCCTCTGGATGACTTTACTTAATCAGGGGATGTGACCATCAAGCACCAGAGGCCCTCTCCACTCTGAATTATTCTCTCTTCCTGTGATTTCTCTGGCTTCAAGTGTCCCCCCTTGTGTTAAATAAGTTTGACTTTGCTAATGCAATAAGTACCATGTGTCTGTATTGTTACACTAAAGTGAAATATACTTCAGTGTAGGGCTGTGAAGTGCAATATTTTCAGCTTATTCAGAAGGCAAAGACATATATTTCATATATTTTCATTTTCTGTGATATGGAACTGACAGAAAGCACTTTGACACCAATTTAGATTACACAGAGAAACTGAAATAAAAAAATAGGGCCTCTGTGTATTGAATTAAATATAGAAAATTAATTTAAGAATGTCTTGAATACTTTAGTGTAGGAAGAACATAAAATAGAACATTAATAACCTAGCTTAAGATTGTTGAACCTATTACTAAAAGGGGATTAATTTTAATTTAGGAATTTCAGCAACTGATATTTGTTTAGGGAAGAAAGTCAAAATAAGACATTAGAACAGTAAGGGACTTTTTCCCCCAGTACTGTGAGCTTCTTGATATGACAAAGTATCTAAATAACAAGCCGTCTCTTCAAGTTCACAAAATTTGGCTGAATGTAAAAAACATAAAGTATCCTCAAGAAATATCAGCTTTAGTTTTAAAATAGTGGATTTACATGTAACCTGAAAAAATGAAATACAGATTTTTAAGCTTATATGATACAAGAACAAAGAAACATCTACAAACTGAGACTTGCATCATCTGGTTGTTTGGCACTGTGGCATTTGAAGGCTAAATTGCAGTGACAGCTCTGGCTCCACCACAATTCCTCGTAGGGAGAAAAGAGATGAAAGCAGTGGCTTTTGCTAACATGCTGCTTACTAGTGGAGATTTTGAAGGACATTCAGTCTCAAGAAAAAGAATCAGGTTCCTCCTGATTTTCCCCTTCTAAACCTTGATGTCTGTCACTAAGTAGAGCGTGTTCTTCCCTTCGTAGCACTTGACCATCATTTCTACATATTATCTGGAATATAAGTAATCTATAAATAAGTGTCTCACACATGTCATCCTTCACTTATGAAATTACATATTCATGCCACAGACAAGATTTATGGGATTAGAGAACACACAGGAGAACCTAAAAATAATATTTGTCTATTGCATTTGTTCTTTCAAAAGCTAATTACATTAAGAATTGCAAAGGAATTGCAAATATCTCCTTTATACACAGTTTCTGTGATTCAACCAGTAAGAATAACCATACCTTTTGTAAATGTTACAAATTGTAATATAAGTCTAGGTAAATATCTTTGCTGTAAGATAGAGTATGAGTAAAGTGGTAATGATTTTATTCTACTGTAATTAGACCGCTTTTCAAATATACATTTGTATGGTCAACACAAGATTATGAATTGCACCTACAGCAGATGCTTCCTGCTCTTCCTGCTTGAGAAATGAATTTTCTACATTATTCTGTCATTTTGTTGTTGTTGTTGTTCTGAGCTAGACTCAAAACTTTCCTCTCAGACCTGAAGACATACTAAATTTGACCTTTCCTGTCTAGCTAAGCAGTTCAAGTCCATATATAGGCTAGAATTCATCTGTAGAAAACTTACATNGGATGTTCCTGGGTCCCTTCCGGCTCGGAGTGGCCTGCTAGACTGTGAGGGAACTAGGTTTGTGTTACCGCTCTGGGATGTGCTTTCAGTCTCTGTACGGGTGTTAGATGGTGAGTTGGACTAGATGATCCTTGTGGGTCCCTTCCAACTCATAATATTCTGTGTGATTCTGTGATTCTGTGACTCTTGTGAAAGCTTCTGGAATAAGATGCCACATAAAAATATTCATATTGCACAAACAAATGACAAAGAATCCAGTTTCAGTATCAGTCTGAATGACAACTCTTGAAAGGTTCTTTTGCCTTGCGCTTTCTGCATGGCAAGTCAGCATTTCATAGTAAATATGTGTGCCAACCACTTATGAACTAGAAGTGTACCAGAGATCTTCTCAAAATGCTTGCAAAAGCTATGTATTTTCCTGTCATTGATATAATTGACTAGTGTAGACCCTCAGTGTCAACCAACTTTGAAATATATTGTCAAATACATGGATATGTATGTCTTTGATAGCATCACTTTTTCTTTCTCTTATTTACTCAGAAAAATAAAAAACAAAGACACAGTGAACCTTCACTGAGAATTTTCATAACCAAGATGCATTAAATGAGATGCTTAGATTCTTAGGAAGAGGATAGTTGAACAACAGACACTTGCATTTAACCAAAGTCTATCCAAACATTTAAGCCTTTAAGCATCTTTTTTTTTTTTTTAATANTTTTTTTTTTTTTTAATATATATTTTTTATTTTATTTTTCATGAAAGATTACATACATTAATGATTATGGAGATTAGATTTTATATTATATAAGAAAAATGCAGGACAACAGCTCTTCACCAAACAGTTATTGAGTAGTCTGCTAGAGGCAAGCAGGCTTTGCATCCCCTACATAGCCAAAGTATTGGATGTGGCTTCTCTACAAGCATTATGCCATGAGCATCTCTGTCATCTCTACTGAAATTCAGTGTCTATAAGATCTAATAAGACTGACCAGTCACTGTTTTTGTCTACAAAATGCTTCAGGAAAGGTTCACAAGTCTTCCAGAGAAATTCACTACAGTAATATAAGAAGACAAAGTGACACTTAAGAAAAACTGTAAATAAAATAAAACTGGAAATTTATTTTTTTTCCAGTAATCTCAGTGACCAAAAACACAGCCACTAAGTTAAGTAGAAAACATTGTACTTCAATCAAGGTGAGGATAGACAAAAGCAGTGACAAACTAATGATAAAAATTTGACATAAATCAGTGTAGTTTTATTTTTAGTGAATTTATTCTGTTTGCTGTGCTGACAGACTTAGCTCTATTTATGTTGTATTATGATTAATATTTTTCAAGCTAAACTTTTTGGAAGAACTGATTTCTATTCTCTGATGAGAGGTCACTGTATTACTTTATTTTCTATTGTCATACTATTTTAAAGACTCTCTATTTTGCCTTTACTATTTTGAATCTGCTGGTTTGCAAACTTCAGAACATTAATTTGTTCTATCTCTGAAGTTGTTGTAGACCGCATTGCATCTGCATTCTCAAGCATTAAATTCATATCATCGTAAAAGCACTAGGCTTCTGCTAGCCACTAACATATTTCTGTAGCACTACTTCATGACCCACTGAGAATTTCAGGACCATTGGACAGTAACCAGTGTTTACTGCTTTACTTGAAAAATGTGTTACGTATTGGTTTAACAGTTTGGATATTTATCATATTGCTTATGTCATAGTCCAATTCACCTATTATTTCAAAGGAGTAAAAGTGCAGACAGGGAAGCAAAAACATTTATTTCTAACAGACAGTATTAAGACTGTTTTGATAGGAATAGAAGTTTAAAACTGCCTGACAGAATATTTGGAACTTAAATGATACTGCAGTGCAACCTTGTGTATTAAATAATAAGACAGTTAAGTGAAGTGATGAAACACAATATCCTTTCATATGCAATAGATTTTGCATTATTTATTTATGATAGGCATGTACATCAACTCCTGGTATTTTTGTAGTTTGATAATAGACATTAAAATATATGAGTGAATTTAAATTTCCTAGGATATGCCCAAAAATCTGCTTATTGAATTGCAATTCCATAGAGTATGATTATAAAATATTACTTTGAAATTTTAGGATTTACTTGTTGCTTCCATCACTCTCACTATTTGTACATTAGAAATTAGTGTTATGAGAAAATAATCAATTCTGTTTCCACTTTTAATTAGAAAACATTTTTAGCCATTTTACCTATATCCCATTATATGTATTTAATAAGTTCCTTTTCAACTCTAAGTTAAGAGAACTAAGAAGCACTTAAAAGGAGAACAAGTAGAAATAGTCAAGCTGCATTTGTGAAGATGAGGAGGACCAAGTTTATATGATAGCAATCGTCCTTTATGTTGTCTGCTTAAAATAAAAACCTACTCAAAGGCCTTGCTTCTCTGACATTACAGGTGTTTCAAGAATGGGAAATAGGCTCATACACATTTTTTAGAAAAGTCAATGCAGTAAAATAGATGTATAACAAAGGCATCTCTTCCTTGTCTTTTTGAAAACCTTTTGCTTCCACTGAAGTTAAAAGCAATAAACGGAAATATTAGCTGCTTTTGTGCATACTGGATTAAATAGGTGAGTCATTTGAAGATGGGCATTTATTTCAGCATTCTGGTGGTCCCAATTCTGTTATCTTATTTTCTCCACTAGGTGTCTTCCCAAGTTGCAAAATATTAGATTTTCTAAGCACCAATCAGGCTCAGCATACTGAGTTGGAGGTTTTTCTGCATATCTACATTATTCACCAAACAGGTAGCCAGAAGATGTAGTCCATCATATCTTGTAAAAGTTCTTGTAAAAGTAAATGCAAAATCTCTAATGCACGCAACTTTTAGATTTTCTATACTATAGAACAATAGGTGTGTTTGTTTAAAGTTGGTTTAAATTTAGAGCTATTATATTTGTCCTTCAAGATCAGAACAACTAACTTAGTGTCACAATAAGAAAGTCTGCGAGGTTAAGGGCTGAATTTGCTTTTATTAGGAAGTTATTGGAAAAGCAATATGCTCATATCCTAATCTCCTACATACCTTTAAAAATTAGTTGCTTCACTGTTATACTCTTAGACTGTTGCTTCAGCTTTTACTTAAAAAGGGCCATCACAGTTAAGGAAATTTATATCATCATTTTGCTACTTTTCTGTGTATGTTATGTTTCTATATATGAGAGAAATCCCTTACCATCTTCTACTTAATTTTATCATGGCGCTGTATTCAAGATAGTTATATAAAGAAAACAATCTGAAGATCGAGAAAATAGTAAAGTGCCTCTAAATGCACTTTATTCACACTCTCTTAAACTTATATTATAGACAGCTGCAACTGATTTAATTGTTTGGATTTTCTACTTAATCAGTTGCACCACTAGGATGCAATTCATTAATGTCAAGTCAGCATATAAAATAGGTTAACAGAATCAGGCCTTTGAACTGTCTATTTCTTTCCATTGTCTTGCAAGGAAGATTAGGATAACTGGCACAGAATGTGGCTATGAGGCAACTGAACTCCACACTGACATTAAAATTTAGCACATTACTTTTGTGGTGAAGTGTTAGAAGGAAAGAAGTCTTAAAAAAAAAAAAACCTCAAATAAGAAAGACAACAATATAAAATGTTGGTTTATTACAGTCAAAATACTTAACATAAAACTCAGTTTTGAAAAAGGCTTTCCTAGCATTAACATCATACAGAATCACAGAATCACAGAATACTATGAGTTGGAAGGGACCCACAAGGATCATCTAGTCCAGCTCACCATCTAACTCCCATACAGAGACCGAATGCACACCCCAGAGTGGTAAACATAAACCTAGATCCCTCACAGGCGCACCACGCTGGGAGAGCCCCATCGGCGGCATGGGACAGCATGGCCCTTCGCTGCAGCGATTCACCGACAAGCGGCTACTTCAGGCTTGTAGGGCTTGCTCTGAGAGCCCGCAAGGGACCACGTGACACCCCACCTGTGGGTACTTAAA
>WEKX01021097.1:6497-24546 GCA_013390025.1 Pitta sordida | reverse complement strand
CCAGCCACTCTGCCCCCAGCCTGTAGCCCTGTGTGGAGTTGTTGTGACCCAAGTGCTCATCTGCCATTTGGCCTTGTTGAACCTCATAAACTGGCATTGACCTATTGATCCAGCTTGTCCAGCTCCCATCCAAAACACACACCCAGGCCATTAGCAGCCAGTTTCTCCAGGGGAATTCTATGAAAACAGTGTCAAAGACTCATCAACCTCCCTGTTCAATTATGCTCCACACCTTAACTGTTGAATTATGCTCCATACCCTGGCTGTGATGGTCAAATGCCCTGTTAGACTGTATTTAGGTGCAAGAAATAATTGACAACAGCTTACGTACGTCATCACTACATCACTTGTAAGAGATGCTGTAAGTTCCAATAGGTTCATGGAACACATGATTTACATTATAGCTCATGGCTGGTTCTTGGGATTAATAGTGGTAAACACCTAAATAATGTGATATTTAGCTACATTGCTGCAACTTTACTTAATTCATCATGGTCATTGTTAAATGATACCTCATGGTCTCCAAGATTTTCTGATCCTGAGAGCAGTGGAGTGTAATGCAGGAGTGTGCTGGTTTCAGTTGGGGTAGAGTTAACTTTCTTCACAATGGCTGGTATGGGTCTGTGATTTGGATTTGTGCTGAACACAGGGTTGATAACATAGAAATATTTTTGTTATTGTTGAGCAAGGCTTACACAGAGTCAAGGTCTTTTTTGCTTTTTGTACTGCTATGCAGACAAGCACGTTGGGAGTGCATGGGAAGTTGGGAAGAGACACAGTTGGGACAGGTGATGCAAACTGACAGAAGGGATATTCCAGACCAAATGACATCATGCTCAATATATAAAGCTGAGGGGAAGAAGGAGGAAGTGGGGGTTTGGAATGATAGTGTTTGTCTTTCCAAGTCACCATTATGCGGGATGCTCTTCTGGAGATGGCTTAATATACATACCTGACCATGGGAAGCAGTGAATTAATTCCTTTACTTTTATGTGTAGCTTTGGATTTCCCTGTTAAATACCCACAAGTTTCCTGGCTTTTACCCTTCCAGTCCTCTCCCTGTTCCTGGTGATGGGGTAGTAAGCAATTGGCTGTGTGGTGCTTAGTTGCTGGCTGGGGTTAAACCACAACAAGGAGGTAAAAGAGCTCTTCATAAGAGAATCAAAAGATTTAATCAGTTTGATTTCATCCAAGTAAATAATATGGGTTGTGCTACATTAATATAAAGAAAATGTGTGTACACCAGGTAATGAGGATGCTACATAGGTCAAATATATTAGGGAAAAATGAGCAATGTGAGCTTGGAAACTTAAAAATACTGTGACAGCTTCTGTATCCTTTTGCTGGTAAAGGGCACAAAAGAACTTGTCATGAATCCAGTTATCCATGCCCACAGAAAACCATAAAAACCCTCTGAAATGAGCCAAAACCGTGTTTTCAAAAACAAAGGTCTCTCATACTTAAAGTCCTTTCTGGGAGCTCTTCCAGATCTAAATGGAGTGTCTCTAGGAAACAGGAAAGCTCTTTTTCCCAGTGCCACGGCCCTCTCATCTCTCTCCTTGAAAGATTAAATTTGAACATTGCACAGTCTGATTCTCTGCTTTCCCATCTTGTGCCACACTTGTGGTGAAAGGCTGCCACGTCCAAACAGCAGTTCTTTGCTCCCTGTTTGCATTTCTCTGTATGGCTGCCAAGGATAAAAGCCTTAGGGTCATGGTGATGTTCCGTATAAAGAAACTGGTAACTGGTCCAGAATTACACCTTGCTCATCTCACCATCTGGCCATGTAGTTTTCTGTGGTAATTCTTGTGTGGATGAAGGATGAAAACCCCTTTAGCAGGTTGGATTTCTTAGGCAATAGTGGCCTTTTTGGTTTACTTTTCTGTTTTTAAGTAATGGCTGTACAGAGGAATGTTAGAGTACATCCTGAGAGAGAGGGGAAAGTCAGAGGGCAGGGGAAGCTGTTGGGGCTGCAATGCAAGTTTATTTAGCACATTGCTCTGCAATTTATCACTGAGGTCTCACCTCCACATACGTGGGGTGTGCCGCATATTTAGGGACAAGGATGAAACACAGAGGGAAAATGGCTTCCCTCTTCCTTGTACCAACAAGCCAGCTTTATAAACTAGGATTTATTTACTGGCACAAAATATTACTGAAAGAGACACATAAAAGTGTTTTTAACCCATAGATTTTCATTGAAATAGGGGTGGGCAGCTGGAGTTGTGCCTACCTCGGAATGACATCTGAAAGGGGCTGCCTGTTGTCAGCCCACTTGAACTCACCGGTGCTTAGTAATTTTGGCTTTTCCATGAAGCACCCAGTGTTTTGAAAATAACAACTAAAGCACAAAGTGGTATTTGTAAGCAAGGTTAACAGCAACAGAACTTTGCAAAAAGTTGGATGTTTAAATTCCATTGCTGAGAGCTTGCCTGCAAAAGTCGAAGGGACACAACATGCTGCCGGGTCACTTGCTGTGCCTCCATACTGGTAATGACAGAGGAATATGCTGTGCAAATTCCCAGCCAGCTCAGTGTCTCCAGCCAGAGGACCTGTGCTGTGTGCTGAGCATCTTGCAGGTGGATTGAAAAAGGAGAGATCCCTTGCCAGGAGATCATCCTGTTCAAAGGGTGCAAGGGCTGGGAAAAACTGGCTTAAAGCTGGATTGGGAAAGTGGGGGAGCAGTAAAAGGAAGAGTGTTTGCAGAGGGACAGAAGTTACAGCTTATATTTGTCTAATCAGCCCCAGACGGTCGTGATTTGTAGGTATGGTGACCAAGGAAAGTTTTCAAGAGAAATATAAAGAAAAGGGAAAGATGGGCTTTGAAAAATCTGAGGGATTTTCCTTTGCATGGGGCGATGTGTAAAAGTGGCTGAGGGGGGAACATGTCCCAGGAGAAAAACACAGACCAAGAACTGAAGGAAGCTGCTTCAAAAACTAAAGGACGTTGAAGACAAATGTCCGTGCTTTCATATGATGAATGGCCACAAAGTCTGGTCATAGCTACACATGGCTGTAGCACAGAGGAGTGATGGGTGGCTTGCAGGTGGCCATTGGAGCAATACCACCACCACCTTCCCTCCTTCTTCCTTAAATCCCTGCTCTTAATATAAAACAAACAAAGAAAAATTTCCTGTAATCTCACCTTGAAAGCTTTGTTAGGATGCTGGCTCAGAATCAGAGGTTTTTCAGTACAAAACTTCAGTCACTCTGAATCCATTTAATTTCCATTTCAATGGGAAATGCTATCAATTTCTTCACTTAAATGCAGAATAATCTGCCTTTAGAATATGTTCCATTTTCTGGATTACAGAACGTGCTTAAATCTGTTGGTCATTGTATTTATTACAAATCTTTTTTTTCATCTTGCTTAAACTCTGAAAGGGGGAAAGTCAACTGATACAACTTCATAAAATCCCAGTGCAAATGTAGGGACTGTCAGGAAATTTCGTAAGTTTAGGATTTCTGGCATTTCAAAAAGAAAAATTGATTGTCCTTTTCCCATTTGCCTGGAGCAGGTGAAGAAAGATACTTCTGAAGCAATAATTTATTGTGTCTTTACAGGTTCACTGAAGCATTTATGAATATAGCCCAAAGTCTCTTGACATCAGCTGCTTGATATCACACTGTTTTATACAGAAACTCAAAGAGCAAACTTGGCTTTCTAGACAAAGTCATATACACTAGACAGCCTTGTGCAGAGTGAAACAGGCTACCAGGTGGTACATCCAGGAAGGCTTTAAGCTCTTCTTTAACCCCTCCCTGACTCACACTACTCCAGTGTGTGAAGCACACATTGGTGCCTGTGGGATGCTCCACTCTGCTTCACAGCAATGGATGCATGTAAGTGAGAGAGGAGATGGGGACAGGCTGGGCACACCTGCCTGACTCGAGAAGGATGGGGGCAGCAGCACTCTCAGGAGGCTGGAGGCTTACCCCCGGTTTCATTCCAAAGATGTGTTAAATCATCGGTCAAATGGAGGCTGCAAATTGATATCTGAGACTGACAAGGCTCAGGAGGAAATTCCCTTAATTATGATAGGAAAAGCATGATTAAACAAGGTGAGAGGGGTAGGTGTGCAGGGTGAGGAACAAAAGGAGACTCATTTCTGTCACATCTGGGAGCAATCCTACCATGACACAGTAGTCTATCTATCAGACTTGCTTTTGTGAGGCCTTAATTTAATAAGACAGTTAAGTAACTAGTATCGTATTAAAACTTCCAGATTTGGGAGAAAATGATTCTGACACCTTGAGATAAAAAAGTGTTGGGTATCTCCTGCAATGCAAATCAATGTGACACAGTGCAGGATCAAGCCTGTTCTGTGCTAAGGTCGAACCTTAGTGCACATATGTTGGACAAGACTCTGTTGTCTTCTTACTTGCAGTGATGTTCACTTTTGACCATGATGTGGAAATGGAAGTGAAAATATACATAAGCATTCAGTGCAGTGGTGAGTGTCTCCGCCTCTCATGCGGGAGACCGGGGGTTTGATTCCTGCCAGGGAGGCAGTGGTGCCATTTAAGAGTTGGACTCAATGATCCTTGTGGGTCCCTTCCAACTCAGAATATTCTGTGATTCTGTGATTTCTTATAAATGAAACAGTTAAAGTTCACACTACAGAAGAGCCTAGGAAATTTGGCCCAAAGCGTTTGCAGGAAACGTCAGAACTTGCATCCTAAAATTCAGAGCCTGCTTGTAATCTTAATGATCTCCATTTGAAAACAAAATTACTTCAGTCAGAACACAGTCAGGCTCCAGAAGGCAGCACTGAAAGCACAGCAATACATGTCGGGCTGGTTCAGCAATGTGTGTATACCCACATTAAACTGGTGCAAACCACTAGGAAAAGTATGAAGCAAAGCCTGAGCTGGTCCACTGAATGTGTTGGAAGAGTTCAGCCTGAAACCTAGATCCATGTCTCAACTTCACCAGAGAGATCTTGCCTTGCATCTACATAGCATATATGGGTCTGAAATCCTAGCCTGTGGCTATTCGTAATCCATAACTATTTAAAATCTATAGGCCTAAATAGCTTGCACCCAAGAGTAACATAAAAACCAGCAGAGAAGTCCTCTGAGCTAAATATTTAAACCCTGGGAAAATACCCCAAAAATGGAAGTGGGAGAAGGGAATAAAAAGCAAATGAGAAGACAATCAAGAGGGCCTTAAAAGTAGGTTTGCGGCCAATATTTAAGAGGCCAAGGGAATGATGCAGGAGACACCGAACTGGTTATCTTGGCATTGGTCCCAGGCATAGTACAGGAAAGGGCTAATTGGGGACAGAATCCATAAAATAAATGGGAAGATGAGAGCATTAGTAATGCCAATCAACATCACTTTATGGAAAACAGGTTTTGTCAAATACACTTGATAGCATGTTTTTAATAAAATTGCAAGTCTGTAAGTTACAAAAGATGGTATTTCCATAAAGTACCTACAGTTTTGTGTTTGGGGAAAGCACTAAACAAAATCAATGCAGCTCCCATTCAAAGAGTGATTAACGTGAACTGAGAGATTGAAAAAACTTGGAAGTAGAGAAGGATAATCCCATACAGAGTGCTTTTAGTGGAGTCTGAAGGGTGCCTTTTCTTGATCTAATGCTATTTAATATAGGTTTTATAACCTGAACAAAAAAACCCCCTGCGTCTCTGGTGACGATGGCTGATGTAAACCATATGCATTTTCATGTAGGTATAGGTGCAGTTATGAATCTAGAAATAAACAGAATTGATCAGGAGTGTAAAACAGGGGGTTGCATTCTGGAAATTTGTGACCCTAAAGCAGACCTGGAAGTCATTTGAGATAAATTACAGAATATGTTATTTCCAGCATAATGATTTTGCCAGAGCAACAAACAGTTTTCAAGAGCACCTGCACAAGTAGAAACAGAGAAATGGTATAATAGCAGCATACAATGAAATTATCTTTTCTGTGAGAGCATTACCATTACACTGCATCCACTTACTGGTGTCCAGACCTCAGTAGGGGTCAGGAGGACTTGAAAGTCCCAGTAAAAACCCATATGCTTTCCCAGTACAGGCTGCAGCAGCATGAGCAGGTGAGTGTATATGGGACAAGTTTAAGAGAAGAGCTTTTACATCCCATTTAAGAAGACATTTCTGTTGGCAGAGAGCTCTAAGATGACAGAAAAGCACATATGTATTACCGAACTGGATGGGATTACAGAATCACAGAATCACAGAATCAGTAAGGTTGGAAAAGACCATAGAGATCATCAAGTCCAACCTATCACCTGTTACCTAATCTAATCTAGTCAAACCTGTTACCTAACCTGACCTGTTGCCATCCTAAAAGAAGATTGAAAGAAGTGGGAGGAAAGTAAGGTGGGTAAATGGTTTTCTCTGTGTTTAGGATGAATCTGCAAGTGGTTGTGTAAATTCCAAGTAACTCTGAGATAGGTATTTCCTAGGATGTAGCCAGAAGTTTCAGAAACTATCAAAGATGTGTTCTGCCCTTCCACCCTCCCGCTCACATACACATATTCAAAGTAAAAAGCACTCTGTAAAATAGTGTTTGAGAGCAATGGCCACATTTCCATCACTCTGAGTAGGTAAGCGCTACTGCCTTGTAAGAAATTAGCCATAAAGTGTGGTGCTTCTGCACCTGAGGACATACAACGTGTGCTTTGGACCTGAAGAAAGATGTTTCAAAATTTCTCATGCCATTGCTAGAGTGGGATCCATACCAGAAGGGCTCACTTACACTATTAATGGTTTAAAGAGCTGCTTCTCAAGTGACTAGTCACTTGGCTTTTACAAAATAAAAATAAAAAAAAAATCAGTTCTACAAGTTATTGTCATATACAAAGAATGGGCAAGAAATAACACTGCAGAGAGTAATAACAAACAGACGTGGTGCCGCATGAGACACACAGCTCATTTTAAACACCCTGGTCTTAAAGTGCACTGGTTGTTTTTAATGATTATTTTGGTGCACAAAGGATGAAGCCACAGAACCTTGCTTTCTCTGGAAATAAAAAAAATCCCCTAAAAACTTTTACTGAAAGCCTGGGTTCCTTCCTTGGCTGCTGTGGCAATGGGGAGGGACACACTGGACTCGCTAGAGTGAAACAACCATCCCCAGCAAAGGCAGCAGCAACCCCCAAGCCCTTCAAGGGACTCATGTCCAAAGCACATTGTAACTGATGGGTTACATTAAGCAGCCAGGACTTTTCCTCTACTGTTAATAAAATAGGGAAACAGTGATTCCTCTGAGCTAATTTCTTTGTGATTTGTAAGATATAGAAACACATGACACTGGAGCGGACAGAGAGGAGAACAGACAAGGTTGCAACCAAAAAACATTTCTGCACTACCAGTCCCAATCAAACCAGAGCTAACACCTTCTGTATTTTAAAAACAATTTCTTTTCCTGCGTATGTATTGTGTCAGATAAAATTACTATATAGGTGTAAACAGGCCTGCATTGTCTTATTGTCCATAAATAAATACTCAGTAAGTTCAAAGTAGGGCTGGATTCATAAAGCAACACGATCCTAATCTGTATTCGGGTCTCAAGCGTATTATCTGTAATTTACAACCAATTTAAATGGCATTAACAGTCTTCCCCTTATGGGAATTTAAATTTGCATCTTACCATTGAATTAAACACTGATTGCATATTTTCTATAGGGGACATAATGCTCTTTGAAGCTTGTTTTGAATAATAAAGCATCTATTCATGCACATGGTGCAATGTGTTTCTTTGTCCTGAATGTAATTGAAGTAAAATGTGAGTTAAAGGGATTTTTCCTCTAGCCACAGGTTTGTTGATTGCCATCTATTTTCATCTATTCAAGGTTTTAAAAAGAAAAAGAAAAATACAGTAATCTTTTCCTGCATTTGGAACCTCATTTACCACTCAGAGTTTTCCTAAGAGCGTCTAGGATGAACAATCAGAAGGTCAAGTTTCAGTCCATCTTTGGAGGAGGAGAAGAGGAGAAAGTGACAAAACAGTGCCCTACCCTTCTGAAAAGAAAAATAATAAGGAAGAAAAAAATAAATACCACAAACAAAAAGCAGAGGGAAGCAGACAACACCACATCTAACCTTCAGGAGAAAGATCTTGCCTACCTGTCAGGTAGCTGTTCTGTATGCTGACAATTATTGTGAGCTGACCCTTTTTTGTTTGATTTGTAAGGGAGGAATAACTGAAATAAATACTAAACATGAATTACTCTTTCCTGAATATGACAAACAAGCACAAAGGCAACCTGAAGAAAAGGATTCTCTCTGGCCGCTGACAGGTTTTCCAGCAGCATGGCTGGCTCCTCCAGCCTCAGCCGCCCTGCCACGGAGAGGCAGCACAGCAGGACTTTCAGAGGGATTGGTGACCTGCTCCCAGGAATGGGTGACCAGTTGCAGCAGGAGCTATGGAAATGTCCCCCAGCATGGCTATGCCTGCCACCTTCTCTTGTCCCATGCACCTCACCAGGCTGGAAAGCTCTGCTGATGGTCCTCAGTACACTCAGCAAACCACCTAGAGGAGCTGAGTTGTCCACTAATTCTCCTATGCCAGGCTACAGCTCCAAATCAGTTAGGGAAAAGACCTCGCTTAAATTCTGGAGGGTTTTTGAGATTTTTGTTTGCCATCTTTTCCCCTAAAAGTGATTTACATTTTCAGATGCAGGCAGACCTGAGCCTCATAAAGCTGTTGCAGTGTTAATAGCTCTAATATTCATGATCCTGGCATTTATCCAGAAATGACAGAGAACACAAAACATACTGGATATATTTGGAATTTATGCAATGATATAAGTAATGGTTTAGAGTAATTTTTTTTCTTTTCTTTTATTTTTCATCATTGTCTGGTTTCTGCATATTTGAAAAAGCAGGATCCACTTCTGCTGAAACCCATGTTTTCTTTCAATTCTCATGAAAGCTTTAGAAAAACCAGAAACTACTGGAAACCAGGACTTTATGATGATTTGTGCCTTTCCCCTTCTTAAAAGGTGATTTTGTGAGTCCTTGAGGAACAAACACTTCTTAAAAACTGCCAACTGTGTTTTAGGGAGAGGCAGAGAGGATCGGAGGCCATGGCCTTGATCCTATTAGAACAAAACGTCGGACAGCAATGGTAACTATCTCTGGACTTAGCCAATTGCTCAAGACTTCTTTGCAGGCTATCTTAAATTATTTCAGTTACATTGTATCAGTGCTATAAAAGCAAGCCCCGCCAATGCTGCTGTTGCATATGTAGCAAACATCAAAGACCTCCATAGCCACGCTGCCTAGAGATACTGAGAAGGCATTGAGATAGTGAGGGACATAAAGAACCTCTTTTTTTCCTTTGCTTTCCAAAACAGTTTCATCGTATCATTTGCACACGAGAAACTGTGGATGGTCCCTGGGCACCTTGAGGGTAATTGCCATGTTCAATTTGCCTCAAATGAATGGCTCAGGAATGATAAATGCTCTTTTATAATCAGCTCGATACTTCTGGTGCATCGTATGGGTAGGATACTCCGGACCCTGACCCTCTGCCTGAAAGTCATCCTCCCCCCTTATATTTCCAGAGGCAAGGGATCACAGGGGCAGAAGAGGTTTATTAGCAGGCACATACCCATCTGTGGGCTGCAGCCCCGTGGGCACCTTATGTTAATGCCATACCCTCACTGTTACCTGCTCCCATAGCAGAACACAGAGACCCAGAATAAAAAATGATGCTGACAGGAAGGTCCTGTTGCTGGGAAGCCTACAGGGGTCAGAAGGAGACACTGGCGACTCCCTGAGCAAAACAAATTTTAAAGTGAATTACAGCTTCATGATTTCTAACACTGGCTCAGGGAGAATATGGGCAGTGCTGGTTGCTCCTGTAGAGCTATTCACGCTCCTGACACTGGAGGCAAACTGCAGCCTGCAGCCAGCCTGGAGCTGTGTGCAGTCTGTCACAGCCATCCAGCCCCAAATCTGCTGTCAAAACCACCCCTTCCTACTACACACAAGAGGACCCAGGGTCCGTCTTTTCCTCAAAATGGGAAAAATACATAATTTTTCAGAGTGCAGACACACAGTGTTTGGAAGGCTGGGAATGCTGGAGTAGATTTTGTCCATCCACCAGCAGTTAGGGGCAATGTGCAATAACTCCACTAAAGATCCATGTTTTAAAATAGCTTAAACTCAGCAATCCTAACAGAACTGGCTGAAGAGCCTGTGCATCACTTCATGTTTGATGATACACTTTGTCACACTGGGAAAATACCAATGTAGAGTGACATGGCAGGGAAAGAAGAGAGACATATCCTCAGGTGTAGAAGTTGCTGTTGGAGCTTTTTAGAGAGCCACACACAGCCGCTCCCCAGCATCTTGGTTAGTGATGTGGAAATAAAAAAGAAATCACTGCTGATAAAACACCTGAAGAAAGGCAGGAGGGCAAATAAAGCAGAAAGACTAGCTGAATCACACAGCCAGCTGCACCTGGACAAGCAAAATGTGTTTTACCCCAGGCAAATTGGAAGGAAAAAACGTGGTCCTGAGGGTGATATCTGGGGACAAGGCAGAACAGCAGGAAATGCATCAACCTTGAAAATATGCTGGAGGTCATGGTGGTGCTGATAAAAATTTGGTAGACTTTTTCAACACCATGGAGGATTTCTAAAACTTTGGACGAACGGCCGAGGACAATGATAGACTGATAATTATGGGCATCTTCTAATTTAAATGATATGCCTTGCAGTATTTCCAACCAGATTGTCCAGTTTGCCATATAGGGATAACTCGGTTTCATTTATAAGGGAGGGTGGCTTCAGCAGATCTGATGAGCTCTGCTGGTTTTAGGCTTTATTCAGCTATGAAATTGCCACACTGTTTTATAATCTACTATAAATAAATAAACAATAGACAGGGCTGAGGTCCCATAGCAAACCCTCTGCCTGCTTTGCGGGCCTCTGCAGCATGAATTTGTGTTTAAAGAAAAAAAATAGCAGGACAAAGGTGACAAAGCAGACTCAAACATCACCATTGCCATAGCAACAGTGGCATTAGCCTGACACAGCAGCAGAAACCAAAATACACCCTTGCACAGAATATCATGCAAGTTAGGAAATAGCTAGCCCTGCGTGGCACATAATGTAAACAACCAAAATATAAATGACCACAGATGCTCAGTAAATTGATTAATTGATATCCTATAAAAGGGTTTTCTGCAAAAAAATAGTGTCTTTATAATCTGTAAAATCAATTTCCCTTGACACTAACAGCAGAAGAAAAAAACAATTGCAAGTTGTGTATATACCAACAATATGGAACAGCATCTTTGCCTGGAATCCAAAACTACTTGAGCAACAAGATTGACGGGTTCCTGACTGCCCTTTCGCCTCAGCTCCTGCCAGCGGTGCATTTGCAATGTGACTAACATCTGTCACATGTGGTTTGCTCTTTCTCTCTTCTGCTCTCTGGGGAGGGACTACATGTGCCGGGGAGTATTTTGCATTGGGTTTGTTATTTTTTTTCCTTCTTCCTCTTTTAATATGCTTGCTGGGCTGCACTTAAATGGGGAAATTTCAGGCCAAAGGAATACACTGTATGCAGAAATAAAAAATACTTCTTAGTCCCCTGTAGGATTTGGTACTGCAGCTCAGACACAAAAGGACTGAGGAAGGTCTCTCTCTTGCCCAGATGAGTTTAGAAGAGACAGCTCTCTCAGTGCACAGTGAGCACTTGCACAGTTCATCATGTCTGGCAATTGTCCTTATCTTGGTACTTTGTGGATGAGTTGAGATGATGAGTGACTGCAGTGCCTTTCAGATGTATGCACAGGGTGCCAAGGGGGCCCAGAGGAAGGCAGCTGAGCCCTGATGTCTTCACTATACTGCTGTATCAACTCTGCTTGGGGAGGTCAGGGGACTAGCACTACTAGGTACCGTTCCCACAGACACAATGATGTTTTGGGTACACTGGGCCAAGGCTTTAGAGATAATTCTGGAGATTTTGAGACTGCCTGTTTAGTCTTTGGAACACCAGGGCAGAGGGCAAAGAAGAGAGTCTGATGGGTTTGCAGTAGGCTGGCTTCTGAGAAAATGCTAAGCTGCAGCCCTCAGTCTAGAGAGCATCCTGAAACCCATTGTCACATCCAGATGGAAGCTGAATACACAGCATAGGCACCTAGAGAAAAAAAGTAGAAAAAAAATCAATCTAGTGTAAACAAGTGTGAAATAAAATTTCTTTCCACCACGTCTTCTGGAAGCTGGAGGCAGCCACTGGGGGATGCTGATGGATCCCTGGGCATGTGGTCCCCTTGTCCCAGTAGGCAAGCCAAGGGCACTACTGTCACTCAATGATGGCAGGGCAACCAGGAGCAGCTCCTCTCACCCCATAGGGCCACTTGGCCTCCTGCCTGCGTTCATTCTCTGCCTGACTTCCCCTGAGCCCAGGAGCTGCCCACACTGCTGCAATCCCATGTTTTCTCGCAGCATCAGCAACTGAGCACACGCAGGCTGGGTGCTGCAAACAGCGTGGCACAGCACTCCCAGGGGGATGCAGTGAAGGAGATGTACTGGGGAGAGAGAATGGCTTTCATCTACCTGAAACATTGAATGAGCCCAGAGCTGGAGCAGGTAGTCAGTCAAAAAACAGTAATCCCACCAATAAAACATAGAAAAAAAGTGGCAGTAAAGGTGGATTTCCCCCCATTTCAAATTATAAAATTGTCAGCCAGCTCTAGGTGCTATTAATCACACAGCGCACACCTGAGACATTTTCAGATATGGAATAAGAGTGACTTGCTCCGCAGGGCAGCCATCCACCAAGATCCCTAAGGACAGAGGGCTCTCCTAATTACTTTAAAGGGATGAATAACGCTTGTGCTGGTCCCGAGCCAGAAAGCCAGACTCCTGAAGTTTGCAACTCCATCACCTTCACTACGATAATGCAGACAGCACTGGGATAAATTCAGATGGGAAGAGGAGATGGTATCCAGCTGTATTTGGCAGTTATACATCCTCTCACAGTAGCTTCTCCCCCTACATTATGCATGTGTGTCTTTAAATTGGCTACAAAACAACAAATGCCCTTTCTTTTTATTTAAATTTGGCTTCGTAACTAGAGATCATTCCACTTCATAGACTGTGAGGGATCTAGGTTGGTGTTACGCTCTGGGATGTGCTCTCGGTCTCTGTACGGGTGTTAGGTGGTGAGTTGGACTAGATGATCCTTGTGGGTCCCTTCCAACTCATAATATTCTGTGTGATTCTGTGTGATTCATGTGTGTGACAGAGACAAATCAAATGGGATTCTGCCCCACAGACAGGCATTTATGTTGCCAGAAAGCAATGCTTGAGAACAAGCTTGGCAGTGTTTGATGAAGGCAACACATGCAACTTCTGCAAAAGAAAATAAATTCATAACATATAAATCCCAAAGGTGTTTCTCTGAGATAGTTATAACTTCCATAACATATAGGAATTTTATTTTTCTTTTGTAAAAATGTTATCTTGACATTTATTGTAATGAGATTGCAACACATCATTTACATTTGCAGTTAGATCCCAGTGCTGGTCAGATGTCCTTAGAAGACAGCAGAGAAACAAAGAAAAGCAGGCTATGAAAATAGACTTGTAATATTTGTAGTAAGTTCTCATTGGTCACCAAACCTGATATCTTCAACATTTAAAAAATTTCCATAATCAATTAATTCTGTGAAATTACTTTAAAAAAAAAAAGTAGATAAACCAGAGGCATTTTCCCTCGGGGATATAAATTCTTTTAAAGACTCAGCCCGGCTCAGGGACTTATTGCAGAGTGTTGCCTGCCCAGGGAGACAAATACCATGTCCTCTTCAAAGTTACATGAAGATAATTTCAGTTTTCAGTCAGGGAATTGGGAATCAGCCCATCATAGATGTTTAAGCTGCTTCCATCTTTTTCAAGAAACATCTGTTTCTCAAGCAGATTACCACAACTAGTGGAAATGCTACTCTATTTTAATCATCTAGAATGGAAAAGGAACATGAGCTGCAGAGAAAAGGAAGATGGTTGCTCTTCCCCTCCTCTGTATGAAATGCCTGCAAGGGCTCGTTGTGAAAAGGCAGCCATCCTTTCCCAGAGTAGCAAGATCTGCTCCACAGGGGAGCAGCTACAGCACAGCCAACCTGTCAGCCAGCAGTGGCCAAAGCCACTTGGAAGTGGAAAGACTTTCAAATGTAGAGTTATTTAAATCCCTCACAATTACCCTTTTTTTCCTTTACTCTTCTCTGTCATGTCAGATATTTCCCACTTCTGAACTGCCCATTAATGCAGAGAGCACAGGGTTGGTGCTGCAGGCAGGCAGATGGAAAGAGTCAGAAGCCAGCATGCCTGGAGAAGCAGATGGTTTCCACTGGGAGCTGGTTAACACTGAGCACCTTCTTGGGTCCAACAAGCTGAGGTCACTGTTATTCCAGCTGGAAATACAACCTTGAATGTAGGACCTTCTGCCTTGCCTTTCCAATTGCCAAGTAAAAAAATTGACCAGGAAAGCAAGGTTGATTTGGGTTCCATTTTTGTGGATGGGAGTGTTGAGCAGTCTAACAAAGCTGCTGCTATCATGGCAGCTTGGGAGGCATGGCTGTATGCCCTTTGGAGCTGTGTGAAGGGAGGGGCTGGACGAGAAATGTCATGTTTTGGTATTTCTGCAGCTGTTTCCAAGCAAGTCTGTGACAACCAGAACTGACATCACCACCATTTGGGGTGGTGACAGGGAGCAGTGGCAGGACCACCTCCCTGACCTGTGCCCTGTGTATGCCTTCTTGGGGTGGAGAAAAGATTCCAGTTTCTTATTCAGGCATTGGAAAACCCTTACCTCAGACATCTCAAATCTAAACCTCAGAATCACAGAATCACAGAATCAGTAAGGTTGGAAAAGNGCTTGAAAACTGGGAGCAGCACAAAGAAAGCCACGTCCTCTGCTCTGTCCTCTACCTTCAGATACAGGAGTTCAAAATCATCGATATAAGAGTTAGATTAGGATACAGAAATTCAGATAAAGGGCTTTCTGCTGATGTTTATTTGGTACAAGGTTTTTCTTGAGCTCCAGACAGTGAAACACAGGGGTTTGACACACTGGCTATACAGCAATGGCACAGTACCCAGTCCTCCTACAAAGAAATCAGGGGAAAATTTGTATTCCTGTTTCCTCATTCCTCTACCAGAAATGATAAAAAGGAAGCAGATACATAATTTATCCTTTATATACCTTTCCTATAAACCTTTCCTTGGGGTTTCCATTATATTTTTGAATGTTTTCACATTAATGTGTTCAGAATGTGGGGCGAATTTACCACAGAGTTTATTGTCCAATTATTTTATCCCTTTTTGTGGGTTTTCACAGCTTTTAAGATGTGTAATACATTTTAAAAGTGCACAGCCTTGTGGAAAAGTGGCTGAGAAAGGAAGACACAAGAGGATATTCCCTCTTACCCACAAGCTACCACAACGAGGTGAAACACCTTTCCTTTCCACTGAGACAGGGGAGCATTTTCTCCTGTTTTTTCACTCACAGCCCTCCTTGGGGAAGGTCTTTTTCAGTGTTAACCTCCTCCACTACCTGGCTGTCCTCATGAGTGAAAGGCTTCTCCTCACGCTCAGCCTGACCCTCTTGTTTCAACTCTTGCCCTCCTCCCATGTTCCACCACATGTCTCCATCCTGATGACCTTCCTGTAGGCACTGGGGAGCTGTTGGGTCCTCCCAAAGCCGTCTCTTTACAGACAGTACAAGTCCAACGTCGTCAGTTTTCACTTACAACATTGCAGGGATGCAAAATACCTGCAAAAATAAACCCCAACCTATCTACACAAACCCAGTGGTTACCCCTTGACATCAGTGTTTTCACAAACTACCGCAGTTAAAGGTATAGGTATATTTAAACAAATATTTTTCAGCCTTCCTTGACCAGAAAACCTGTACTTCATCTTTGGATCTGTATCCACCAACTTTCCCACTGAGCTAAGAACCACTGGTCTTTGAGGTTGTACAGCAAAGGGAACACACTCATGACTCCATTACCTGCCAGACCTCATGGAGTAAGAACAGCAGAGACTGTATAATGCCATACCTTCACAATTTTACATTTTTCATTGAGAAGAAGCGACACAAAACTCAATGTTATCCTGAGAATTACCAAGGCAGCCTTAAAGGGTTGACTTTTTGTGAAGAGACAATCAGTCAGTTCTCAACTCAGCCATTACAATCCCACAGAGATAAGGAAGATAACACATGTAAGGAGGATGAAGTAAAAAAAGGATATTGGAAATAATCTTTAATTTAAAAAATAAGCAACAACAGCAGAAATTGTCACTAACCAACCACATGAGAAGCACAAGTCCAAGTGAACCTTCAGAAATGTATGCAAATAGATGACAGAAAGAAAATGAGACATAGCTCTGGTAAGTGAACGAAGGGAAGTCTTTAAATGGCTTAATAATAGGAACATGTTGGGAAGCAGTGAGGTTAATACAGAAATGACATAAAGCAGTGGGGGGTCTTGGACTAGATTTATTGTGCATACTAATTGGAGGACACTGAATACCAGATAATAGCTGAAGGATGGGGCTTTGGATCTGTCAACATCCTCTGGTTCACAAAGGATGATCCAGCAGAATTTAATAGCTTCATAATATTGCTGAGAGTGACACTTTAATAGGTAACAAAATGCTGCATTTCAGCACTCTGCAGGGGGAAACCACAAGAAAGCAAGGGTAGAATGGGATGTCACCGGAGGCCTAGCTGACAGCCTCCAGGTCTGAAAGCACCACAATGTCCCCAGACTCCCTCAGCCTGAAAAAGAACCCAAGTATTTATCTGAGGTGATATTAAAGCAAGTTTTAAAATAACAGACCCAACAATTGAGACCACAAACATCGTGTAAGTCTTTTAATCCTCATAACCTTGTGCTGACTGAGCAAGCTCAAGCACTAGCTCATTAAAGCCTGAAAGTTTACCGGAGCAGGAAAAGCAAGCAGCTCTTACTAGTCCTTACTGTCCAAGCTGAGGTAAGTGCAGAAATTACAGAGATGAAAAATAGATTTGCTTTTTCTGTGGTAGGGCTTTATTAACAATTCATGCAAAAAAATCATGTACCAATCAGTGATGTAGGAGAAGTCATGGTCTGCAAATGTAAGCCTCAGCTTTGCAGTACTCAAGCTCTGATTTACAAGTCAGACTTCTGAATAAGGAAACCATCAGCTAGGAATGGCCCTTCATGAATATTTTTTCCCCATAGCCTGTAACATACCAACATAAGAATACTGTTTATAGAGGTGTCCTGGTTTGACCCTGGTTGGATGCCAGAGATTCACCCACAGCCACTCTCTCACTTCATTCCACCCCACCCCCATACAAACAGGGGAAGAGAGGAAAAGGGAGAAAAAGAACTGAAGGGGTTTTGCTACAACATGAATGACGACTATTAGAAATCTTTTACTGTCACAGGCAAGACAACATTCTAAGGTGGGGATATAAAGAATTTGTTTCTAACAAGATCAAAATTTAACGTGAGAAGTATCATCTTAAAGCCAATCTACTCCCCCACCCCTCCATCTCTTACAACAGATACCACATGCGCTTTTTCTCCAGGAGACAAGAGGAGACAGGAGTAGGGGAAAGCCAGGCAGTTGGTGTTTGGTGTTTCTCTGCTGCTGCTCAGGGTAGAAAGCCATTTCCCTGCTTTTCACAGAATCACAGAATCAGTAAGGTTGGAAAAGACCATAGAGGTCATAAAGTCCAACCTATCACCTATTACCTAACCTAGCCAAACCTGTTACCTAACCTGTTGCCATCCTGCTACCAACACACCATCCTACCTGTAACACACTACCCTAATATCTAGGTCATGCCACCAAGTATATCATGAGCTTTCATAGGGTCCCCCCCCACCACAGGAGAAAGTCTTTCATCCCAGGGGCTACAGTTCTTCCATACTCTGCTACCTGGGGGTGACTCCATAGGGTGCAGTTCTTTGAGCACTGGCTGTGCTGCTTCAGCGTGGGTCCCATCCCAAAGCACACAGATCGTACCAGGGACAGTTCTGACACACAGCGTGGACTTCTCTCCA